>JAJGOT010000131.1:1210000-1265000 GCA_022457155.1 Cladopsammia gracilis | reverse complement strand
TACTTGCGGCCAGTTCAGTCTCTATAAAGAGTGCTTGGCTTTCGGTCATCCTCCACTGATGGGCAACCTCGTACCCAGGGTCCTCTCTCAATCTCAAGCTACGTCATTACCCAGCCCATTCTGGTAAAATCCAAGGTCAAATACATGCCCATAACTTTATTTTATTTTCTTTATTCTTTAATGGGTTTTATTTTAATCGAAAAATGACACAACTACAAACACCGTTGACTTTTAATTTGTTCTCATTGTGTATTTATTGCTGCAGCACTGGCCCCCTAGTGTAACCAATTTATTTGCATGGAAAACAGCTGCACTACAAAAACGTTATTGTAAGAAACGATTTACTTTATCGTTTTTAGTGCGAAACATGGCTTAAATTTCCAGTTCTAGTAGCTCCTACTTTCCTAAAATACAAAGCAACAGCAGGTCTCAATCGAAATTCAGGCTGTACGCAACAAATCTGACTCGATGTGATATATTAACATAAGTTAGAAATGACTTGTTTTGGTGTGAATTTCAATGTATTAAAATACAAAACCACTGGTAATATGCATTGTGGATCTTTATGTTCTACTTGTGTTCCAAAATATTATTTAACAAATCTTTTATTTCATCACTTTTGAGATCTCTTCTGTTCGACCTCCTCTTCATTACCATCAAAGCAAGTTCAACGTCATCTACCCAGTTGTCGCAAATATTGTCATTAAACTTTTCATGTACGTCTTTCATTTTACAGGCAATCAATTCTTCTTCCGTGCAGGCTGAAAAATACTTCATGTCATCGCTTTGATCTTGAGAATTCGAAGAACTAGAAGTAGCGGTTGATTCCTGGGAACTTGTTGAACTCTTCCGTATTCTTTCCTGCTCCATATTTTCGTACGGCTTTTTAGTTACATCATGCAATAGATTCTCAAGAAAACTTTCCATTTTCTTATGCTTGATCTCAAACTTGGCATTTCCTTCATCTTCCCAGTCGTCCCGCTGAATATTTATCTGCTCTAAGCGATTAGCAGTGTCCTCAATATGACCGAGGTCAAAATCAACGTCTTCTGTTTCTACAGCTGTGCTGTCTTTCTCTTTCTCTGCTGGTTTGTTTTCAGGCGCTGTTAGAAGTCTTGTTGGAAAACGCGTCCACTTTCTTTGCGGTTGAGGAGAAGTCGTTTTTGCTAGGACCGATTTATTTTCCTTCACTGCTTTCGGAACATCCAGTACGGACCTAGCACCTATGTTCTTGGTGCTTGACAACGGTTCAGTTAATTTGCGATTATCCGTCTTGTTTTTCTTTTTTTCAGCAGCAGCATCTTTTTTAAACCAATCTGAAAATTCATCATCTTTCATCAGTTCTTCTAAGAAAGCCTCGGTGTCGTTCCCGCGAACGTGATCCAATAGGGTACCTGAGGTTAAACGCTTTTGATCTTCTACCGACATTTAACAGGCATAGAAAAAAATCTTTAGCTTTAGTAGGTGAAAGAATAGAATCGAATATTTTTCTTTTTGTGTATTATTTCTTGTAATCAGTGGTCTAGCAAGTTCGACGCTGGCAGCTGGTGTGCTGATGACGTTTACTGTTTGTTTTTGCGTATTCTTTGTTGTAACCAGTAGTCTAGAAGATCGATTTTGATGGTTGCCTTTTGAACTCAAAATTTCGTTTGTAAGAACAAAGACACTGATCACCTGCAATGAAGTGCTCTGTGAAGATAATTTCTTAATAGGTTGCAGGGTCGCGAAAAGAATTTAAACGGACCACATAAATTAATATTAATAGATCAGTAAAGAAAGTTATACGCAAAACAAAAGGATGCCCCTTTTTTAACTGTTTTTCCAGCACAAAATATACAAGACAAATTTCGTCAAAGAATTTCAAATATATTATAAATATTGTAGCGCATGCGTTTTGTCTTGTTTCTGAGGCATGCGCAGTTGTTGTTGTTATCGTGAATGAGAAAATACAGTGTGTTTATCGGATTGGAAGTTTACGCGTTTTTTATATCAATTTAGGAACAAATCGGAACGCTACAATATGTTTGTTATTTTAACGAGGGGCAGCAGGTAACCTGACATCCTTAAAGTGTATATGACAGATTTTTTATTTGCTTGATGGATTCTACATAGCGTTCTTATAAGAAAATCGAAAACAGTTTTTTGATATCGATCATCGCGCGGAATGCCATTGTCTTTCGCGACATGTACTTACAGTGCCCAGTTTCTTGATGCGCAGCATAATTATTTGCATATACATACCAGTCGGTTGTAATTGGTCAACAGATTAAGCTTTGGGAATACTCTTGTCTCTAGTCTCTTGGCAGATTCAGTTACTGTCAATTACACATTTTGACGCGTGATGTAAATCCCAAGGTGTGATAAAGTTAACAATCGGGCTGAAATTAAAGGCGGGCCGCGCTCTTTTCAAAGCATTTTGTCAACAAATTCGTGTGCGGCAAGATTTTATTTTTTTAATCTTTAGATTCGCAATGTTTAGAGCGCGATGGCAAAAACATTTTCCGCAGAACATGGTTTTCAGTTAAAAGCGTTGCCAAATAGCAAGCGCGATGCGCGGGTCACTCGCTTGTTCGTTACGCTTTTTTACTCGCGCTCTTTACGGAACTTTAATATGGCGGACGACTGAAGAGGTTCGAAGACCGAAATTTTTTATCAAACTGCCGCGTTTTAACAGTGTTTAGATCGTTTTAAAGTTATTTTAAGTGCGTCGAATGTCTATAAAAGACGTGATGTCCTATTCTTCTCGCCCTTTACAGAGCGTTCTTGTCAACAAATTCGTATGCGGCAAGATTTTCATTTTGACTCGTTAGATTCGCAATGGACAGAGTACGATGTCAAAAACATCTTCCGCAGAACATGGGTTTCAGTTAAAAGCGTTGCCAAATAGCGAGCGTGAATCACGGGTCACACGCTTGTACGTTGCGCTTTGTTTCTCGTGCTCTTTACAAAGCGTTTTGCAGTCCCGATCTAGACGCTCTCTTTTACTCGATCGAGTACCGCCAAAGTACTTATTTTTTTTTTGGTTATGGAGTAAAACATACACCTTGTTTCGCCATTTTGACCCATTTTCTTTGTAATTTGGCTCTTTTGTCAGACGGAAGCTTTTCAAATTTTGCGCTCTGGACCGTAAGAAGGTCCCGGATATGTCGCGGCATTGTCGGCGATGACACTTTGTGATGCTAGTTTTGGAGTAGCGTGCACCCGCCCAGGACACTTTGTAATGCCAGTCATGGAGTAGCGTGCCACCCCCAGGACACTTAGTGATGCCAGTCATGGAGTAGCGTGCACCCGCCCAGGACACTTTGTGATGTCAGTCATGGAGTATTGTTCCACCCCAGGACACTTTGTGATGCCGATCATGGAGTAGCGTGTCATCCCGCAGGACACTTTGTGATGCCAGTCATGGAGTAGCGTGCACCCCCCAGGACACTTTGTGATGCCAGTCATGGAGTAGTGTGCACCCCCCTAGGACACTTTGTGATGCCAGTCATGGAGTAGCGTGTCATCCCGTAGGACACTTTGTGATGCCGGTCATGGAGACGCGTGCACCCGCCCAGGACACTTTGTGATGTCGGTCATGGAGTAGCGTTCCACCCCCAGGACACTTTGTGATGCCGGTCATGGAGTAGCGTTCCACCCCCAGGACACTTTGTGATGCCGGTCATGGAGTAGCGTGTCATCCCGCAGGACACTTTGTGATGCCGGTCATGGAGTAGCGTGCACCCCCAGGACACTTTGTGATGCCGGTCATGGAGTAGCGTGCACCCCCCAGGACACTTTGTGATGCCGGTCATGGAGTAGCGTGCACCCCCCAGGACACTTTGTGATGCCGGTCATGGAGTAGCTTGCACCCCCCCAGGACACTTTGTGATGCCGGTCATGGAGTAGCGTGCACCCCCCAGGACACTTTGTGATGCCGGTCATGGAGTAGCGTGCACCCCCCCAGGACACTTTGTGATGCCGGTCATGGAGTAGCGTGCACCCCCCAGGACACTTTGTGATGCCGGTCATGGAGTAGCGTGCACCCCCCAGGACACTTTGTGATGCCGGTCATGGAGTAGCGTGCACCCCCCAGGACACTTTGTGATGCCGGTCATGGAGTAGCGTGCACCCTCCCAGGACACTTTGTGATGCCGGTCATGGAGTAGCGTGTACCCTCCCAGGACACTTTGTGATGCCGGTCATGGAGTAGCGTGCACCCCCCCAGGACACTTTGTGATGCCAGTCATGGCGTAGTGTGCACCCCTAGGACACTTTGTGAAGACAGTCATGAAGTACCGTGCACCCCCAGGACACTTTGTGATGCCAGTCATGGAGTAGCGTGTCATCCCGCAGGACACTTTGTGATGCCAGTCATGGAGTAGCGTGCACCTCCCCCCCCCCCACCCCAGGCATCGGCCATTGTCTTTAGCGACATGCACTTACAGTGCCCAGTTTTTTGATGCGCAGCATAATTATTTGCATATACAGAACCAGTCGGCTGTCATTGGTAAACTGATTAAGCTTTGGGAATACTCTAGTCTCTAGTCTCTTGGCAGATTACACATTACACATTTTGACATTTTGACGCGTGATCTAAATCCCAAGGTGTGATAAAGTCTGAAATTGAAGGCGGGCCGCGCTCTTTTCAAAGCATTTTGTCAACAAATTCGTGTGCGGCAAGATTTTATTTATTTATTTTTTTAATCTTTAGATTCGCAATGGTTAGAACGCGATGGCAAAAACATTTTCCGCAGAACATGGTTTTCAGTTAAAAGCGTTGCCAAATAGCGAGCGCGATGCGCGGGTCACTCGCTTGTTCGTTACGCTTTTTTACTCGCGCTCTTTACAGAATTTTAATATGACGGACGACTGAAGAGGCTCGAAGACCGACATTTTTTTATCAAACTACCGCGTTTTCACAGTGTTTAGATCGTTTTAAAGTTATTTTAAGTGCGTCGAATGTCTATAAAAGACGTGATGTCATATTCTTTTCAAACTCATTAATAATTCATCAAGTCAACTACAAATCACTACATGTATACCACATCACATGCATCTGTTTGGATACCCAATGAAAAACTGGATGAAAATCTTTAAAGATTTGGATACTGTATCCAAATCTTTGGATTTGGATGCAATATCCAAATGTGCACTGATTCTCGGAAAATCATATGACATCAATAAATTAATTTGAAGTAAATGACATCTCAGGCCCCATCCACACGTATCCAGATATTTTTGAATCCGCAACTTTTTTGTTACGGATTAGAAAATATTCGCGTCCACACGAAGCGTATTCCAACCGTATTTGCCCGAATTCGCCGGATACGTGTGGACGGAAGGCCAATCCGCAACAAAAAAGTTGCGGATTCAAAAATATCCGGATACGTGTGGACGGGGCCTCAAGCAAATAACAAAATTTTATTTCCTTCAAAGAATGTAACAGAATAGTTGGGTGTTTCATATGTTATCGCAGTTCGTAGAATTTATGACGACTTTAACATCCAATACTCGGCGGAATGTCCCAAACCTATAGGAAGGAACAGCACGAGTTACAAAAACTTAAATTGTAAACAACAAATTTAACTCTTTCATTGATACCTTTTATCGCTGACAGCCAATGGATTTAATGCACCCTCGCCATTTTTCTCCACCAAGAAACGTTTTAAGCCGCAGAGAATATTGTAAAGCGTCCGAGAGGGATATCGTCCACCCGACTTATTTGCAACCTCCTGAACGAAGTTGCGTAGCCAGTAGTTTAGACTTTTGGCATTCATGTTTTCAATGCTTTCAGTCAACTCTTGCACATCCAAACCAATGTCTTCACCTTTGAACACTTCGCCTGGCTCAATGGTGCAAATCTTGTTCGCTCTTTGGCCTTGCCATTCTCGAAAAATCTGTATCGCCCATTTGTTCTTGTAAACCGTGGATTTCGGAACAGAATTGATCGATAACACACGCCTTTTCCGCGTCACAAGTTTTGGGAATCCGAAACCTTGAACTTGACTCATCCATCTCGCACAGAAAACTGAATTTAATTAACTGTAATAAGTTGGCTAACTCCCAAATGGCACATTCCAACCAAACCATTTTTATCACATTCTAAAGCTATTGTTTACAAACAATAATAGTTGGCAACCCGTTTAACAAGCTATACCAACAACTCGTGCTTCGGGTTTCATCAGGCGTTCCAAACTCCTCGAAACAATCGGAGTTTGGAACCCCTGATGAAACCCTCGCACTCGTTGTTGATATATTACGTACTTCAAATTCTTTGCCCATTACTCATGGTCACGCGCCGCTGTGACGTGGGTCAATTGGCAAACATTTCATCACCACGTGCGATTTGGTAGAGAACTGGCGTTCGCGCCAGTTTTTCTATCTTTTTGCTGCTACACCGTGCTGACGGGCATTATCGCAACTTCTCTCCCAAAACTAAAAAAGTGTCAAACTATTATAAAGCTATTATTGATACTTCCCAAGCATTTCCTGGCATTGCTGTTATGGGATATTTGTATTAATATAGATACCTTTATTGAATGGGTTCCAAGGAGCGTGGGTTTATTATACGAGAGCTGCATTTCTTATTTCGCAAAATGTTAAAAACGCGAAAGTGGATTTCTTTATTTCATCAATATAACCATGTTTCGAAAACTACTATGTAACATTCTGAGAGGTAGGAATTATTTTCTCAACCCATTCTTTCAGGTAGAACAATTCAGCAGGTATAATTTCGTGTCCTTGACGGGAAAAGTTGATCAGGAAGTCTGTCTCAATTTCCAAGTCTGTAAAACACTCAGCAGTGTGAGAGGCCCATCGCAGTCTGTTGGTATCAACATCTCCATGCCACATCCATAGCGGAGGAAACTGCTTGTCTTTATTCAGCTCCAAGTCTCTTCTGATTTTTTCAAACACAACTGATGTTGGTGACAAGAAGGATGAAAGAGCAAACACGCCTGCAATGTCTGTTAAAAACCTGCAGAACAATTCAGACAAATAAAATTCAAGGACTTTTCAAGGACAAAAAATAGTTTTCAAGGACTAAGTTTTATTTACGAAATCGAAACTCTTTGTCCCCTGGTGAATGAAATTGAGGCAAAGATTACAATTTTGCTTCATGTACGTATTCACGTATTATGCCGACATTTTCGCTAGTTATTTTCGGATTTTAAAAGTTGCTGGTGGTCACATTTTTCGTAGCAAAATCATTTAATTTATCAGAAAAGTGATAGGGCGTACACAATGTCCAAAATTTCAAGGACTTTTCAAGACCTAATAAAGAAATCAAGTACTTTTCAAGGAACTTAACCAAATTCAAGGACTTTTCAAGATAACTGCTAAAATTCAAGACCTTTTCACGATTGTACGAACCATGAATCTACAATTGCGACCAAAACCTGTTGAGACCACTGGTTTTTCTCCATACTTTTCACTCATTTTAAGACAAACAACTTACCCCTGCTTAGAAATCATGTACTCCCCCAGTTCCCACCACTTTATACAGGCTTTGACCTCAAAATCAAAATAAATTTATGTTTGAAATTTCCCTCATTTTGTCTGCTTGCATATTTATGGTATTTCTGCTTTCCACAAACTAACAAAATGACCGCAAAACCGTAAAAAGTACTGATGTTGTAATGCTACCCAGATCAGGGTAGTCTTTCTCATTGGTTGAAACAATCTCTCCGGCTCAACCAATCAGAAGAACTACCTTGATCTGGGTAGCATTACATCATCAATACGGTATTTTTGCAATCATTTCACAGATGTCTTTTCGTGGAGGTAACCCTAGTGGCACCGCTGCCAAAAATCATCTGTCTTCTCAGACAAGTTCGCGGTGAAAAATCGAGGAGGAATGTTCTAAGGAGAGGATTGTTTCAACCAATCAGAAGGACTACCCTGATCTGGGAAGCACTACATCATCAGTACAGTATTTTTGTCTCATTTCTCAGATGCCTTTTCGCTGAGGGAAGCGTAGTGGTGCCACCGCGAAAAGTCCTCTGTTTTCTCAGGCTAACTGCGGCAAGATTTCTCTCATTCTAACATAACAATAATCTCTCATTCTGTTTCACAATACACTGTAGGTGAAAAACATAGCACATATTTCTGTCAGTGGAAAATTCTGCATTAATTTATGCTGCCATAATTATTTTGGCATTTTGGGATTATTCCTGACAATGCCTATTGTCAAATGTCTGATCATAGCATGGTCCTTTGATCCTAGAGAAACAGCAGGATATGCGAACACTTTTCGAAACAGTGTTTTGCAGACATCCATTTCTTTGTGTGAGGCAAAGGAAGTAGGAGACATCTGTGGTCAGGCTATTTATATTACAGCTTAGCACTTAAAGAATGAAGAAGGTAGATGATTAAGAGGCTTGGCAGCTTGTCGACCCGCTTGAATTGATAATTTATAAGTTGCTTTTATCTTCTATGTGTCACCAATTAGTGCTTTTGCACGTTAATAAAGTTCACTTATACTTCTACTACTTCCGGAAAAGTGGCCCTGTATCTATAGTTTATTTTGTACCTGTAGGCAACATGCATAGCAATAGTTCCTCCCATGTCAAATCCACCAATGATAATTTTGTCATGTCCGATTCCACGCGATTTCTCAAGGTTCACGAGTTGCCTTATTAAACTGCATGTGTAATTGATTGAGTCCTTCCTTTCCCCTGCCGTGGGGCTATAAGAGATCTGTTCATACCACATTCCTGTTTGTGTACCGCCAAGCGGGACACGGTAAGGGATGTTCGGAGCTTGAGGGTAAATCACCCGAACGTGATCAAACTCGAACTCTCTGTGTACCATGGATTTAAGATACTTTCTCATTGTCTCCGCAGTGTATTTTTCACCGTGTAGAAAGATTAAGGTGCCAACTTGATGAAGATTTTCTCGCGCAACCAAACACTTTAACTTCGCAAGCGCCATGCTGAATTATGTCAGGCCTTAATTTTCGGCTTGGTTACATAGCTGAGCGGCAACTTTCGTCCCCAGGGTCCTCTTGGTTTTCAAAATGGCGGCAATCGATATGCAACTTGTGAGAAGGTTGGGATGTTTTGCTTCTTCGCTTCGCGTTGGATCAGCCAAAAACAACGTGGAAAGAACGGGTGACAACATTTTGTTTTGTAGAAATCTCATGAAACGATGAAGCAACTACCGAATACCATGACAAATTGTAGGGTGTACTTCATATGGCTGAAAGCCATGTAGTCGCCGTGTGGATGAGATTTTCTGAGGGGGTCTTCAAAAAGTCATTTCTGAGGGGGTGGCTGTGTCGGCGCCTTTGATCTTTTGAATATTTCTGAGGGGGGAGGGAAGAAAAATTGGTTATTTCTGAGGGGGAGGGGGACGTGTCGGCACTTTGATCTTTTTTTCTTGAGGGGACAATTTTGACTAACCTCTTCCATAGGGGGAGGGGGGGGGGGGGGGATAACAAATGGAATGGCCCTAAATGGCCAACAGTAGTATACCCTTTTATATATCCATAGCCTTCCTTATTCCTACTTAACCATCCTTAGCCCTACCTACTTGCATGGCCATCCTTAGTCATCCTCAGCCATCCTCCGTAGCCCTACTTGGCCCTACTTGGCCATCCTTAGCCATTTATAGAGAGGTGGTCGTTTATGAGAGGTGTTCGCACATATCATGGAGGATAACAGTCGAGGATAATTGGAACTCGAGGATTGGCTGCACGCATGTTTGCTATTTTAGTTATACAGGAGAGTGTGTTTACAAGAGTGATCACGCACTGTAATATAGTTATTTGCCTTCATTTACTTTAATTTTGTTCCTTTTTCAGGATGCATACTTGCAAGTGTTGTAAGAAGAAGAAATCACAGCTCAGTACAACCACAAGAGAGGAATTCAAAAATATACAGTGCTGTCTGTATACAGCGTTTGCCACTAATTACAAAGGTGAAGACAGATCTTGAAATATCTTATGAACAGCTTCAAGATCAGCTGGAATTAGAACATAGTGCTCTGTCTGAAGATGAAGTTCAGTTGGAAGAAATCTTGCAAAGGAAGAAAAATCTCAAAGATGACGATGACGATGAGAGTATGGCAATAGGAATATTTCAATCAGACAGAAAGGTATGTGTAGTTTGGCCTAAAATTAGTGTCACACTGAAAGTAACGATAGTCTTCTCATTGAAGTCTATCCCTTGATCATTATTCCCAGGACAAGCAGCCCTGTGGGCTTCACAACTGGGTTGGTTATTTGTTCTCAGTCTACAACCAACCTTAGAGATTGAGATTTAAAATTTATCTTTCCCTTGTATCCCTAGTAAAGGATGACACAGATGGTAACAGTTTAAATATATCAGCTACACTGTGTACTATGAACTAATCAGCACTCATGCTTTATTTTATTTCATTTTGTTTTATTTGTACAATTTGAAACAAAGAGAAAAACTTTTAATTACATTGGCATCCATGGTAACTTACATAACTGTATAAACCATACATTATATGATCCTGTTTATTATGATTGGGTGTGGTCTGTATGTGTTGACTCCTACACTCTAAGGAATCATTTAGCACACCTTTTGCTGCTCCAGAGGGTGTGCACTTTTGAGAGAAATGACTGTATGCAAACATTGTAATTTGTCAGGAATTTGAAGAAGATCAGGAAGAAGAATGGAAGAAGTTTGTCCCAGCACACAGCTACACAGAAGCAGACAAACTAAACGATCTGAAATCATTACAACGCAAACTACAAGAAACTTTAGTTTTGCTGGTGAAGAAACAAAATGATTTAGGGATGTGGGAAGTTCCACAAGGAGAGGTTACAGGCACAAATGAAACACTTAAACAGGTTTGCTGAACCTATATAGAACAGAACAGAACAGAACAGACACCTTTATTTAAAAATAAAATTCTATGTTCTCCCAGGGTAGTCCCTTCAGAGGGTTAAAAAAAAAACCACTGCTATCAATGGGAGCCCTGGGAGAAACATAATTAACTAAATTTAAATGTACAAATAATGAAGAAAAAAAAATATCTATATAAAAAATATGAATATTAATATATATATATATATATATATATATATATATATATATATATATATATATATATATTACAGTAAAAAGTTAATGCGATTAAAATTAGGCTATTTACAGTTAAAAATATAGATACATATACAACACCAAAAATCCCAGTTTCTACTCCAATAAGCATAAGCTCAATAACAAACATAGGCAAATCATGTGGGTAGCAGCCTGAGTCGCTCACACAATGCTCTTTATTTTTTTTTGTGCTTATTGCGTGTGCTTATTCATGCCTGTTCTCACTAGTGGGGGATGAGCTAAATACAAAAAATCCCCCTCCAATGACTTTTTTAATAGTCTGTCCCTAACTCTTCATCAGAACGAATCAAGGAATTCAAGTAATTTGTTCCTTTTCTTACATTATCGATGTTTCCACCAATAGCGTAGCTCCACTGTACTTCTCTAGGTCATACAGCCTACAAAATTAAACTAGCTGCTTGTGTGCTGGATCTGCGAGAATGTGACCAGCCCAAAAAATTAAAAAAGTATAGACAAGTTATTAAAGTTGAGTTTGCTTTTTAGGTTGCCTCAAAGAGTATAAAAGAAACTTGTGGAACAGATTTAAATGTCCAGTTTCTTAGTAATGCTCCCATTGCTGTGATAAAGAATTACAAGAATAAATCAAACAAGGTAAGTTCAAACTTAACCCTTTTAAAAACTCTCAAGGGTGCCAAACATCAAAATTCAAGAAAAATCCCAAATTTCATTTTGTAAAATATCGAAAAACAAATGGTGAAATAGGCTAGTGTGCGCAAAATCAGCTTCCGCGTGATAACTCGACGAAAGCCGACTTTCATGCCCACTTGCGTGTTTAGCTTCTCACTCGACTTTCCTTGAGAAAAGATTTTAAGTTCCACTTTATGTTGATATGTGGTTCAGTTAGAAGAAATTGTACCATTTGTGCCAAATAAATAAACACCTCAAAATGACAGAATATGTTATTTGTAAGTTGTTTTTAAGTTTCATTGGCCAGTTGAAATGTAAGCCATTATGACCAAAAGTTGTCAAAGGCTGGCAAAGAAAAAACTAAATCAGTGTCCATGGTACAGCGCTTAGCACCGTAAAACTTCCTTTTTAACGAAGGGTATCAGGTTACCCCGGAGTTATTGAGGGGTATGTTTTTGGACATTTTTGGGATTCTGTAATCAAACTCGGTAAATTTCTTGTGTGTTGCCTTCGGCCTCCGGCTCAACATCGTAATTCTCAAGAGAGTAGCTTTGTAGTAAGATCAGGTAATGTCGCAGGCCGTTTGTGACACCTGTTTTATTTTCAGTTTTACATAATATTTTTAGCTTGACATAATAATTGCTTTGTACATGTACAAGTTGGGTGAAAAATAAGGAGGTATACTTGTCTACGTAGGTTCCGATGAAGGGGAGAGAAGAGTTTTACTCTTGGGGGGAGGCGGGGTTGGTATTGAAAAAAATCCACAGGTTGCATCGTTTGCGCCACGCGAAAATATTGTGGGATGGTTCTTAGGTAGGAAGTTTCAAAATCAAAATCTTCAGAAAGAAAAGCACCAGCTAGATATGGTCCAATGTTCTGCTGCTAGATGCTGCTGTAATAATAACTCAAGACAGCCAGGTGTTGTAACTAACATGCTGGAAAAACTGACATGGCCATCTCTTGAAGGTAGACGGAAGCTCTCTCGATTGACTATGTTCCATCCTGTTGTCTACTTCCGATACCTCAAGAGATGGTAATTCACTCCAGTTGTAACCAGCATGCAAATAGTTTCTTCACATGGTCTATTAGACACTGGAACAAGTTACCCTGTGATATAGTGAATATTAAGGATAATGACATTTTTAAGTCTGCTGTTCGCCACCATCTTGTTAAGCTAGGAGAGTGGTTTTAATGTTTAATCTCTATTTTATTAGTATTTATTTTGTTAGATGGAAATTTTAATTTTACACTGTATAATAATATTATTTCTAGAATTTATTATGTTATTTTTAAGTAATGCTCCACATAAGAACTATAGTAAACTTTATTGTTCTGCGGCATTGGCTCATTCACACATAGAATATCTTTGGTTTCAAGAATAGAGGAGGATCTGATGGTTCATAATTATATTTCATTATAAAAATAAAGAAAATCCATTTGCGTCACATAAATTTTAGGAAATTTTCGTGCTTAACCAATCAGAATAGCAGAAGACAACAGCTAATAATTTTGCTTGTTTGATGATGTTCCCCAAATACAATATCTTTTAAAACTTGCACGTTGTGCGATTGGGTCTCAAATTGCCGTTCAACCCTTTCCTTCTTATCCGGATCATTACTTAAGTGAAACTGATGTGATGCAGTGTTTCTGCTATAGAGCCGTTTTCAATTGAGTGTCGAAAGTAATTACACAATTGCTTTGGTTTTGCATTGCTACGCTTTGTGATTGGCTAAAAAATCTCGCACCACTTTCTCGACCAATCAGAAGTAAAACCAAAACCAATCGTGACTTGCTCGCACGCGTTTTCCCGCGCTTGGCGCCGCCGACATGTAATTGCTTCGAGCTCTGATTGGTTCATTGGATTGTTTACGACTGCTGTGATTGGTCACATCGCCGAGAATGCCGCGAAATATACGGGACCTTCTTACGGTCCAGAGCGCTAAATTTGAAAAGCTTCCGTCTGACAAAAGAGCAAAATTACAAAGAAAATGGGGGGAAATGGCGAAACAAGATGTATGTTTTACTCCATAACAAAGAAACTAAGTATTTTGGCGGTTAGGTTCACCCAGGCTTTTTCAGAAGAGGTGATAAGGAATCATTTCATACCCTGTTTATTTCCCTGAGATTTGGACAACTACCATCGAATCGCGTTCCAAAATTCGTTTTTTTCGCTGACTTCAGTATGGAAAAAACACCGCATTGATATTCAGGATGGTCTTTCTTTTCAAGAAAGGACTTGCTAACTAAGGTTCACCCTGGGAATGTTAGCCTCGTGTCTAAACAAAAGATTGGCGAAGTTTGGATTTAATACGATGCGTGGAAATAGTATCAAAGCGCTATTTTCTAGAAGGTGTTCCGTAAACTAAAAATGGCACTCCAAAATGTCTTCCTACGAACTCCCACGAGACCGGCAAACGGATTCAAATTTGAATAACTATCTCAACACAAACAATGTTCCCTCAGTCGTGAGAGGCGGGCGCTTGCTTTTTGCTTGTTCAAGTTAGGATTTTAAAGAGAAGCCATCATTTATTTCAACAAACAACAACAACATTTTTATTCAACTCACACGATCTTTACAGAAAAGGAAAAAAGAAAATAATTTAAAAATAAAACTAGATTACAGATATAGAAGAGAAAAACCAAAGTAAAAAAAAAAAAACAGATAGAATTCGTGAGTTTGGAGCATCCAAATAGCTAGAGCTATTTGGAGCTAGACATTTCTCATTGTCCGGCAAATAGAAAGGCCTATATTATTTTTTCAAACCTCAGTTAATATACTCCAGGTCTGTACTACGTTAATCGATCGAGTAAAAGAGCGCGTCTAGATCTGGAATGCAAAACGCTTTGTTAAGAGCACGAGAAACAAAGCGCAACGTACAAGCGAGTGACCCGTGATTCACGCTCGCTATTTGGCAACGCTTTTAACTGAAAACCATGTTCTGCGGAAAATGTTTTTGCCATCGTACTCTGACCATTGCGAATCTATCGAGTCAAATTAAAATCTTGCCCCACACGAATTTGTTGACAAAACGCTCTGTAAAGAGCGAGAAGAATAGGACATCACGTCTTTTATAGACATTCGACGCACTTAAAATAACTTTAAAACGATCTAAACACTGTTACAACGTGGTAGTTTGATAAAAAATGTCGGTCTTCGAGCCTCTTCAGTCGTCCGTCATATTAAAGTCCTGTAAAGTGCGCGAGTAAAAAAGCGTAACGAACAAGCGAGTGACCCGCGCATCGCGCTCGTTATTTGGCAACGCTTTTAACTGAAAACCGTGTTCTGCGGAAAATTTTTTGCCATCGCGCTCTAACCACTGCGAATCTAAAGATTAAAAAAAAATCTTGCCGCATACGAATTTGTTGACAAAATGCTTTGAAGAGCGCGGCCCGCTTTTAATTACAGCACGATTGTTAACTTACTTAAATCCATTTTGAAATCACTGGTGATCCTTGGAATCTGATTGGTCCAAAATGGTGCAATTTATTTCCAAATTGCACCATTTTGGACTCTAAATCGCATCATTTTAAAATGGTGCAATTTATTTCCAAATTGCACCATTTTGGACTCCAAATCGCATAATTTTAAAATGGTGCAATTTATTTCCAAATTGCACCATTTGAAATCACTGGTGATCCTCTTATTACAATATTACACTTTTTTGTGCAATATTGGGGGATTTCAAAATGGATGTAATTAAGTGGTAATTGAACTTCGTGTCGTGCAATTTTGGTCTGAAATCATACTTGTGATTTCAAATCAAACTCGCGCTATCGCGCTCGTTTGATTTTGAAATCACGCGTATGATTTCAGACCAAATTGCACTCCACTCAGTTCAATTACCAATATTTATCACACCTTGGGATTTACGTAACGCGTCAAAATGTGCAATTGACAGCAGTTGAATCTGCCAAGAGACTAGAGACAAGAGTATTCCCAAAGCTTAATCTGTTGACCAATTACAACCGACTGGTTCTGTATAGAGCGTATGCACTCACGTGGCAAGCAGCTATGCAAATTTATTGGAACAAAAGAAAGTGTTAACATAAGAAAAGCGTTCAAATCCCACAGGATTGTTTTGGTACACCAACATGGCCGCCGTTCTATTGTTTTGGTACACCAATATGGCCGCCGTGACGTCATGTGCATACGCTCTATATGCAAATCATTATGCTGCGCATCAAGAAACTGGGCACTGTAAGTACATGTCGCTAAAGACAAAGGCGATGCCTGGGGGGGTGGGCACGCTACTCCATGACTGGCATCACAAAGTGTCCTGGGTGGGTGCACGGTACTCCATGACTGGCATCACAAAGTGTCCTGGGGGTTGCTCGCTACTCCATGACTGGCATCACAAAGTGTCCTGGGCGGGTGCACGCTACTCCATGACTTGCATCACAAAGTGTCCTGGGGGTAGCACGCTACTCCATGACTGGCTTCACAAAGTGTCCTGGGCGGGTGCACGCTACTCCATGACTGGCATCACAAAGTGTCATCGCCGAGAATGCCGCGACATATCCGGGAGCTTCTTACGACAAAGAGCGCTAAATTTGAAAAGCTTCCGTCTATCAGAAGATCCAAATTACAAAGAAAATGGGGTAAAATGGCGAAACAAGGTGTATGTTTTACTCCATAACAAAAAAATAAGTACTTTGGCGGTACTCGATCGAGCAAAAGAGAGCGTCTAGATCTGGACTTTAAAACGCTTTGTAAAGAGCACGAGAAACAAAGCGCAACGTACAAGCTTTTATTCACGCTCGCTATTTGGCAACGCTTTTAACTGATAACCACGTTCTGCGGAAAATGTTTTTGCCATCGTACTCTGACCATTGCGAATCTAACGAGTCAAATTAAAATCTTACCGCACACGAATTTGTTGACAAAACGCTCTGAAAAGAGCGAAAATAGGACATCATGTCTTTTATAGACATTCGACGCACTTAAAATAATTTTAAAACGATCTAAACACTGTTAAAACGCGGCATTTTGATGGAAAGTTTCGGTCTTCGAGCCTCTTCAGTCGTCCGCCATATTAAAGTTCTGTAAAGAGCGCGAGTAAAAAAGCGTAACGAACAAGCAAGTGACCCGCGCATCGCGCTCGCTATTTGGCAACGCTTTTAACTGAAAACCGTGTTCTGCGGAAAATGTTTTTGCCATCGCGCTCTAACCATTGCGAATCTAAAGATTAAAAAAATAATAATTAAATCTTGCCGCACACGAATTTGTTGACAAAATGCTTTGAAAAGAGCGCGGCTCGCCTTTAATTTCAGCACGATTGTTAACTTTATCACACCTTGGGATTTACGAGACTAGAGACTAGAGTATTCCCAAAGCTTAATCTGTTGACCAATTACAACCGACTGGTTCTGTATATGCAAATAATTATGCTGCGCATCAAGAAACTGGGCACTGTAAGTACATGTCGCGAAAGACAATGGCATTCCGCGCGATGAGAATAATTACTTTGGTTTTGGTTTTACCACACTCAAATGAAAACTGCTTTATCAGTTAATAAGGTAGATGTAGATGTAGTCATTATGCTGTACGTCACCGATATCAATACAAGCCTTTGATTTATCACATTAATATTTATATCCTTACATCTTTAACTTTAGGTGTTTTTCTACAAAGTTAACTATGTTGCTGGATGCGTGAGACCGAGTGAAGAGTACTCTGACCACATCTGGGTTACAACAGAAGAGTTGAGAGATTTTGTGGACCCAGAATACTACAAGACTCTTAAGAGATTCCTTTTTTGATTAACAGATTACGTACACTGTGTGATTTCAAGGAAATAATAAATGATTACAGCTTTTTTGGTGTCATTTTTTTCTTTTTAACACAGGAATTCCGTTCCTTGCATTTCCCGCGGGAATGGTTTGCAAAGCAAAACAAAACAGAACCAGAAAAGAGAAAACCTCCACAAAGGTAAACTTAGTAAAGGCCCGTTTACACATGCGATTTTTGATGCGATTTTGTCACAAGTGTAAACTATCGGCGATTTCCTGTGCGATTCGGGTACGACATTTGCTTTGATTTGCTGTGATTTACCAACAAAAATCGCCGCAAAGTTGCATCAGGTTTCGAAGTTTCGAACATGTTCGAAACCTCTGCGACATCGCGCGACAAATCTCATCCAAATCGCACGGAAATCGCCGCCCGTTTACGCATGGGATTTGAAGATGCAACTTGCGAAAAAAAAATTGCATCGACAAGTGCGACAAAAATTGCGGTTTTATCTCGTGGACACGCGAAGCGTTGAATAAGATATAGTATACGGGCACAGATATGCCAATTTTCACTCGTTCCATTATCCGTGTCTTTTTTTTGATTCCCCAGTGTATTAGGTGTTAAAAGATGATTGCTGTAACTGGATATGTTGCGTGACTTTGAAATAACTTATAACGAAGTGAGTTCGGCATTACGTTATGTTTCGTTTCAGACAATGCATATTTACGTCACACTGAGATGTTTTCGTATTTGTAATAGTGGTTAGCGTGTCGGACTTTCAACCTGAAGGTCGGTGGTTCGAAGCCTGGTCTCTGTCGTCGTGTTGTTTCCTTAGACAAGAAACTTTACTCCACACTGTCTCTCTCCACCCAGGTGTATAAATGGGTACCGGTGACAAAATGCTGGGGGTAACCCTGCGATGGACTAGCATCCCATCCAGGGGGGAGTAGCAATATTCCTAGTTGCTTCATGCTACGGAAACCGGGTTAAGCTCCGGCCGTGTGGGCCATCGTGGCCCGAGTGCGACTTTACCTCAATGGTTTTGTTCAGGAAACTGTGTAAAGGGATAAATCCGCTCACAACGGACATCACTTGTGTTTTCAGTACAGAAGATGTGTGCAGGCCGGCGCGGCAAATGATACCGGCCGGCGTTATCCATTTAAGATCGGCTATAATAAAAAGCAATTTGAGTAACAATATTTATCCAACTAAGTGTAAAATATAATATAAAAAATAAAAGTAGTAAAAAGGATTGCAAGGATTGAAGTTGATTACAGTTCATGAATTTGATTTATTGACAGACGGTCAAGAAATCAAACTTGCCATTCTTGTGAAATTTAGCCTGTGAACGGGACCTGAACAACCGCCTCTTCACAGCCTAGTGAAATTTTGACTTTTGTAGACGTTATTTTGTCTGTTTAGTTCATATTTCTTTGCTTCTATCACTTTGCCTATGGCTTTATCCAATTTCAAGATAATAAGTCAGCTTAAACCAAGTTCCTGGCCATAATCATGAAAACACGATATTTCAGCCGGGACAGTGTCCCTTTAACTTTGTTTAGATTTTAGGAGGCTCCGTTGTTATTTTGGGCGCAGTCGTCTATAACAAACTTTGGGTCATAACTTTTTCGGCTCTGAAGCGATGCCTATAAAACTTTGCGAATACTTACAGCTATTATTTAGCAATAATATGAAAGAATTCGATTGAACTGGGAAGAAATATTTTTAGTGATAATGATAATCGAACCCCACTTTTTTAACAAAATCGCACCCAGTGAAAAATGTTGCTGTTATATTTGTGTAAAGTTCTGGAATCAGCTTACATTGTTTGAGCAGGGGCGGATCCAGGAATTTCTGAAAGGGGGGGTCCGGCTGCATGTCCCACAGAAATTTTTTTCCGATTTACCCTCTAAAACGCCATTTCCGGCAATTCAATCAATTGGTGGAAGTGAAACAACTACGTATAAACAAATTTATTCTATTATTTTTATGAACCACATGGGAGACACAGATCTGATAGGGAGGGTCCGGCCACCCCCCTGACCCTCCCCCTGGGTTGACTTAATACACACCCTTACCAAGTTTCAGCAAAATCGTTGGAGCAGAAGTGCGGAAGTATTAAGGCCATCAAAGTTTAGCCCTAAAATTCTTTTGAAACTTTAAATACTTGATGCTCTTTGACAAAACAATCTCCGGACCCAAATTTCTGGGAGAAGCCTTCCCCATGCTTGCTAAATAGTTGCTAAATATGAATTCCAAGCCTATTGCAAATTGGCGAAAATTTAAAAAGTATTTGAACGGTTTTCTGTTAATAGTTGCCGAAACGTCGGAAAAAATTATACGAACAAAGTCAAATTTTACATTTTTTTCAGTTGAAAAGCATTCACTAGCTCAGGACGTTTGATATGGTCATACATGGAATACTAACCCAGGAATGGATACACATATGCGTCTGCGTGTGTTACTAAACTCTGCGATTGTAGCGTCCAATAGGTCATAAAATGTCGGACTCTTTGAGTCGTTATCTTGCGCGACTGCACTCTCTCCTGACGGCTGATTCACTGCAGCGAGGCGTAGACGCAAATAACACTGTTGTGGACCTCAGCAGTTTTTGCTTGGAGAATGTCTCGGAAGGGGAAATAGGTAAGGCCCAGTTCAGACGTCTTGCTTCCGCCATACGGAACTCAGTTCGACCATAGCACAACAAAGGTATCGCGTCTGAATGCGAATAACATTTGAATTAAGTCCGAGATGGCAATTAAGTTCGATTGGCTCCGTCGTGCTAGTCACGACTCAGGCACGGCAATGATTCAAGCGTCGTGCTTCTGCCATGTCGAAATGGATTAAGGTCATTTTACTTAAATAACCGGCTTAACGTAGAGCAGCCCGCGTTATGAATCAGGCGTGTGGGTGAGCGTGATTTTGAAGATAAACATTATTTGTAGGGTCGTTGAATATGTTGAGCATCGTGCATGGTTTAATTGTACATGTAGCTGTTACCCCCCTCACCCCCCCGGCACACCCCCTGGGCACACCCCCCCGGGATTTGCCATTTTTTTTACCTTGACGTTCTATTCCCCACCCCCAGGCACACAGAAAGAGACAATTTCCCATTCCCCGGACTCCAATATTTCATACTGGATGCAATAACACCAACAGTCTAACAACGGAGGTACTGCCTAGCTCAGAGGCACACAACTTAAGAGCAGAATAAACTTTGAGCAGCCAAAAACAATTGCAAAATGGTATTGTTCTAAAGAAAAACTACGACAGCCGCAAAAAGACTTGGATCTTATACTCTTTTAGTTGTGATGTAGAAACACTATCTTGCAAACCATGCTAACCGAGGACTTGCACTCGCACAAAATCACAGACTGAGAAATTAACTCATTCAGTGATCCTGGTATCAGCGACTACTACTTCTGGTCTTGCAACACTTTCAAAGTGAGTCAAAGAAACTACATTGTTATGGCAAGAGCTAGTAAGCAAACGACAGCATAACTGAATATTCTATATGTCTCTGGAAAGCAGAAATTCTGATCTGAAAAGAAAATCTCTTGTACTTGTGCTATTCTTAAGCTGGGCTTAAATGCTTTTAGCGACGAGCAGGATTTGTGTTAGGCCTGTCACCTTGTAAAGAATGCCGACTTTTCCATGCAGTCATTTATAGACGCCATTGTGTTTAACAACCCACAAGTCCATGCACAAGTAGTTATTTCAATTTGCCTCACCCCTTACATGTACCCCTGGTACAAGAATGGTCAAGAATGGACTGGATTTTCACCTAGGGGTTAGCTGGGAGGGGGGATGGTAACAGCAAGAATTGAACCATGTGTTATATTTTTAAGGGGGACCGGAGGTTGGGCAATTACCAAAAGCTTCACTGATTCAGTGTCCAAGCACAAAATTATTAGCAAACTTTTGTTAAACCTGAATCTGGTACACAATGTAGTAAGAGAGAATCACAGCTGTGCTGAATCTCATATGTCTGAGGTCCTGGAAACTGAGCCTAAAATGTCTGTAACATAATATGGAAGGATTTTTAATTTATTTATTGATAATTAAAGCATGTACTTCTATTGAGAGAGTAAACATTGATCCCATGTGTCCTATATATTTCAGCTTACTCTTCTTCACAGCTATTCCATGAAGAAACAGGTGTTGTTAGTTTCTTAAGAAAAACAGTCACTCATGATGAGGTAATTCACTTATATTCACTATAGTATAGTGGTTTGCAGAGACCTATTTTCCCTTTGCTTTAGCCTGTACACAGCATTCAGATTACAGATGTAAGTGGGGAGAGAAGGATAGGTGGCACGCAAAGGAAAAATATTGTGAGTGGATGGGGGGGGGGGGGTGGGGGGGGGATAGGTACAAAAGAGAGTGAGGTGAGGGAATGCCTGTAAACATTTTTATAACAGATCCATTCTGCCCACTGTACACCACCTACAGTGTCACGGTAACATGAACATCATATTTGCAGTCACGGTAACATGAACATCATATTTGCTGTTTGTGGTTTTAAGTTGTCAATCAATATTGCTGTAGATTTTCCTGGAGGAAAATTAAATTGGTGTACACGTACATGTATTATACAGCTTCCAGCAAAGAATACCATATTTATTAAAGTATTTATAATTTGCAGTTTATTATCTGGCAAATGATATTAACAATAGCTGTTGCTACAACCCTCCACCATCGCTGTCTTTGTCAGTCTTTATTGAAGTTCTTTCAGACTTTCCATTTCCAAATACAAGACTTCCGCATTGAATTAGACAGCCAGCAGTCGCTTTCTGGAGAATGGTGAGGGTGAGCTAAACTGTGACCATGCAAAGGACAAAAACAAACTCGGCCAGTGTCGTCTGTGATTAGGCTTTGCTATTTGGTTTTCACACAAGTTCAAAACTCTCCACTTTTTTGCTGTCATCTAAAGATGCTCACTAAAAACCCAAATAGTAGTCCTATAATTTAACAGGATAATTCAAAAGCTAGGCAAACAAGCCGAGGGAGAATTACCATCACCTGTTCCCACTTTTTATGAAAAGTAGCTCGGCTGGAGGCACTCGACAATCTGCCAGAAGACAACGACTTTTTAAACTCTGCATGAGTCAATGAAAAATATCTCGCGTCTGCCCTGCAGTGAAAGCCACATTGAATATGCTTGAGCGCTGTAAGGAATTGTCAAAATGGTTTACATCCAGGAGCTGATAATATACTGGAGTGACTTTTTGTTAAAAATGTTTACAGGCATTCCCTTACCCCCTCTCCCCAGTCTCCCCAGTCTTTAGCTGCTCCCTGGCCCGGGTGTCCTTGCTAACCTGCTACCACAGCGCACAACTGTGCCCCATGGATATAATCTATGTTCAGGCACCATCAGAGAGGACCCCGCCATGGCCTCTACTAACCGTCTTGACAAATTTATTACATATAGATATTCCTAGTAAAAGTTTCATGTTAATGTATGTATATGATTAGTACTTTGACCACTCTTGTAATTTAGCTGAGAAGCTACGAAAAGAGTAATTAAACTGATTATTATTATTGTTATTATTTACAATCTTAATGCCTGGAACTGGCTACCCTTGCTTAAAAAGCAATTTTAGTTCACATTAAGCACATGTAACTTAAGAGATTGTAGGGTAAGTAGTTTAAGAGAACTTTGGCATTGCAAAATTTTGGGGCCAGAGAGTTACCTGATGACAAAGTTATTTGCCAAAGAGTATTTAAATTTGTGATTGAGGGTACATTATTTTTATCTGTCCATCATGTTGGTGTACAGTTTCTTACAGTTTGCAAAAATGGTTTTAAATAATTTATGGCAAACTAGTATTTCTTTTATAATACTCTTGTTCAATTTAATTTCATATTAAAAGGCCTTCTGTGAATGAATGTTGATTGATTGTCTTGATAAGTTAGCCAGAGTGAAAAAACTTGGTTGTCTCAAAATGTTGTATCTTTATATAATAGTGTGTTGGAGACAGCAAATTTTGCATGGAGTTTGTAATTGATAATAATTATATTCATGTAGAAATTGTAACATTTTGCAGTCCAAGGAGAGAATGAAGGCTGTTTTAATTATTCCAACTCAAACAGGTTTATTATAACTGTCTCTTGAAAAAGCACATGGTCGTCCGAATCACATGATCAAAGTGTTCATTTACCCATGCTGCAATGCAGGGATTGCACAGGGATACCATTACAGAAATATGCTAAAATACCAGCTTCTTATTTTAGATTTTAAATAGGCCATTTGCATGATGACGTCATTTGACTACTACTACCAGAATTCATTTCGTTTTTCCTTTCTTATTTAAATTTTGTAATCCCAGTGCGGTTTAAATAACAATAGCCCTAATTTGCACTACAAAACAAAACACTGAAGGATTCTGGTAGTAGTAGTCAAATGACGTCATCGTGTATTAACTTTGAGTTCAGATTTTAAATTTAAATTTTTAATTTTTTTAGATTGAGATTGTTTTTTAAGGTCAGATTTTAAAGTTTGTTTAGGTCAGTTGTAAACCTCTTATTAATAATTTAAAATTACGTTTAAGTACTGTGCAGTTGAGATTTCAAATTTTTAATAATTGTTTTTGGGTTTTGATTTTTTGAAGTTCAAATTTTGTTGAAGTCAGTTGCAAACCTCCTATAAATGGCTTAATCAGAAGTGTTCAACTAACATAATACAAATCACTCGGGTAAACGCGGATGAATGAGATACATCCTTAATGTTTGGCTAAGGGTGTATTCAAAGTGACATTTCACATTCATTTGACATATTCTAAGTAGGTGCAAGTTTAAATTATAAATTCCTTGTTCACATTCAATATTAATTATTATATGATTGTGATTTCTTCAAATTCTAGTTTTTAGATGCCAAGATAGAACTTCTAAAGTTTCTTAAATCTTATGTGATGAAGCTTGAGAAAAAAGTAAACCCTTATGCTGTGGACATAAAGGTACAGTAATTCTGTAATTCAAATATTTTACAAAGAAACATTTCACTCAACGGAACAGTCTATGAAAAATATTGGTATAAGAGGGCGGAAAACCTTTACTGTAATAAATGTGCTGGATAATAGAAAATGATTAATCAGTGAGTAATCAATGACTAATCATGAGTGGCACCTAAAATGAAACGAAACAACGAAGTTACAATACAAATCGAACAAAACTGAACATGACTGATAAAACACAGACACTACAAATGTACCTCTTACAAGAACTCCTTGAGTAACTACAGTAAACAAAACGCAAGTTTTCCTGCTCGCTACAGTGTTCAGAAAAACAACATGGCGACCTCAAAGAGAGGAGTCCTCGAACCAAACGGGTGGTCAGTGGTAAACTCTGCAGCATTGATGAGTAATTAATGACAGGGATGATTAATAAATAGGCCACAAACTGTTTGCCTTCGATTAGTCATCGATTACTCATTGATTATCGGTGATAATCAATGACTTATCATTGACTTACTCATCAATGTCATTGATCATAAATTAGTTTTGTCTGGTAAAGATGACAGTGATAGTGTGACACAAAGGAAGTTTTGTGCAGCAGATGTGCCTGATCAAACATTTTTCAGGGACTATGAACAAGCCCTGAAAATAGATGAAAATAAATAACTAAGACAGGTAACAGCTTTTTAGGGCCAAGCTTGGGGCAAATGCAGGAAAAGCATCTGTAAAATTAAGGGCTTTTGTAAACCAAAATAATGCTTGTGAACGTTGAGCTGTCTGAGCAGGACTGTCATTAAGGGCCGGGGGCCGAGGATTTCCCTTGGCTTCTATGAGCACGAACCCTCGGCTACTTTCATAGGAAACAAAGAAAAATAAAACCAAAAGAACTTCCCTGCTGTTGAATTGCCAGCCTACTAATTGCATATACGCGGCAACTTGAAATCTTAGTGACAGCCCTGCTGAGGTAGTAGAAATATAAAAAAATTTATAACAGCTTACATGTTTTATGGCTAACAATCAGCTGTTTGTTGAAAACTGTATGTTTCTCCATAGGAAATATGCATGAAACTATTTTCTCAAGATCGCAGCAACAGAGTAAAAGTAGAAACTTTTCCACTTCTTGCTCAGGTATGTAAAACTGCCCTAGACCCTATTCCAAAATATTGCATTTATCTAGATTTATTATTTTCTTTGTGTACATATTAAATAGCTCTCATTACTTCATTAGCATGTAACAAATTCAAAAGAATTTTTACACTAAAATAAGGCAATGAGAGCTAAATATTATGCAAATAAAAGAATATTAATTAATCTGCACTTGCCATTTTGGAATAAGGTGTTTGTGTCTTAACTTACTTTCCTTTCCCTTTTTGTTCCAATTATCTTCTTTTATCAGTAATCATCGATGGCTATGTCATTATAAAAATCTATACTGAATGCATAATGTAAAATACGGTCACTGTCAAACTGTACATGCAACTGTATCTATACAACCCAAAGTTTTACCAGATTTACGTTATAAAAGATTCAATAACCCTTTATCTATATATACTCAGAACCCCCTTAGATGTACAGTATATATATATATATATATATATATATATATATATATATATATATATATATATATATATATATAAATAATAATAATTCAAAATTAAAATAATTCAAAACTAAAAAATAATAATATATTATAAATAATAGTGTCATATTTTTGGAGTCAGTTAAGCAAAGTGGATTTTCTGCCACTCCAGGCTAGTAGATTTTATCTGTCATTTTTGTTAAGGATAAGGTTGAAAAGTTCTTTTTTTGCACTCTGTCAGCCTGGTTAGGTTTGGGTTATTGCACTCTGTAACTGTTTAAGTTCATTAAGCTCTTTCATTGTCCAATGGCCAAATGTTACTTTTCAGATTTTAGAAATAAAGCTGGAATCTGCTGTGGTAGAAAAACTCAACATACCTAGGATGATCGACAAGTATCCTTTGATTTTTTTTTTATTATTTAATACAATTTTTTGTTCAGTTTGATAGGTAGCCTATACATTGTATAATTTTATACTGTAAGGATGTACTACAAAATATATCTGAACAAAATATATCAAGTGAAGCTTAACTCGTAACAACTATTTAAGGTGGCTAGTTGACAACTCTGTAAGAAACAATTAACAGGCTATTTTGTCTCAGTCCCCACTTGGCTGCAAGTGCTCCTAGCTAAACCCTTGTTTTAGCAAGACATAAGATGTGGGAGCAGTCCACAGTTCACAGTCTGTGATCCACAGTCTTTACTCTATGGTCCACTAATCCACATTTTAAATCTTGCACATATTCATAGTCTGCAATCCACAAATCACAGTCAACACTCCATAGTTTAGTCCATAATCGACTGGTTCAGAGCCAGTCCACAGTCCTTTCACAGTCCTTGCTGTGCAACTGTGGCATGAAATTATTAGGAACTAATTTTTGTGATTTTTGCTGGTTTTCCAACGATCCGCGAAAATGAGATTGTGAAAATAAACTCTTAGGCCTGGTTCAAATGTTGAACTTCACATGTGCTGAATCTAATGCAAATGAGCAAGAACAATAGATTTTGCTCATTTGCATTAGATTCGACACATGCGAAGTTCAACGTCAGAACCGGGCCTTACTAGCGAAAAAAAATCGTGAAAACTTGCACCATTTATTCAGATCAACGTAAGCTGGTTTTGGCAACCTTATTTTCTAGCTCACTATCTATCTCATAAGGCATAATATTAACAAAACTGCCTTAACAAAAATGAGATATTTTGGGGCTTGTATGCAGCCAACTAAACACTCTTCTACAGGTAAGTTTCTCAGATCAACTCCTAACTAAAGGTTATTTTAACATTGCCATCGCCTCTGCCTTTGTGACTTAATGTTGATGATGATGATAAGTCTCAAGTCTTTTGGCCAGGCACAGGTACCATACTAATTGGGGAGACTATCTATAAAGATGTTAAATAAATGTTCCACAGAAAGGTGTCAAGTCTTTTGGCCGGGCACAGGTGCCCAACTAATTGAGGAGACTATCTAAAAGATGTGAAATAAAGGTTCCACAGAAAGGTGTCAAGTCTTTTGGCCAGGCACAGGTGCCCGCTACTACTTGGGAAGACTATCTATAAAGATGTTAAACAAATGTTCCAAAGAAAGGTGACAAGTCTTTTGGCCGGGCACAGGTGCCCTACTAATTGGGGAGACTATCCATAAAGATGTTAAATAAATGTTCCAAAGAAAGGTGTCAAGTCTTTTGGTCGGGGCACAGGTGCCCTATGGTTAAATAAGTGTTCCAGAGAAAGGAATTATGGATCTTCAGTCTGCAGAGTGGGAGGTCGCGGATTCAAATCCTGGCCGGACCAACACTAAGGGTCTTAAAATAACTGAGGATAAAGGTGCTACCTTTGCTATGACATCTACAAATGGTTAGACCTTCACCACTGACCCACTGAGGACGTAGCAAAACCCTGGCTGTGACCACCCTTAATGCCATATATCGTTCATGGGTGGGGTGGGGGCGATGAGATCAACAAGGACCGATAGCAGCTGCCTGAGGTGCCTTCATAAGCATAAGCTGATGCCCGATCTCATTCTCATAAGTGTAATGTAAAGAGAACTGCCATGAGACTGACATATGATATATGCTTTATATAAGTCTTCCTTTTTTGTGAGATTCAGTGCATATAAAGATTTGTAATGGATGGTCTTCAGACACCTTGAAATCCACTTTTGTCCATTACTTAGCTGAAGTATGGCGAAACAGATCTCACTGCAAAAATACCTACCAGCCCTTTTATAACCTTGGGTTGTTCCAGGAATGGGTTGGGAGAGCATTGCTGGATATAACTCCAACTTTTTTTGGTATGGAGCCTCAAAGGTGGTCTCAGCATCCTAAAATCTTAGGTACTGATACAATGTACATTTCGGTCTTTCAGTCTAGTATTGATTTAAGGACTGCCAAGCCAAACAGTGTAGAAATTTTGCAATTATTGCCAAGTAGCACTGAATAGCCCTCATGCATGTTTAGGTCAGACTAGCTAATTTCACTCCCAAGCCTCGCTTTCAAAGGGTATACTTGTGACAATCTCATCAACGTATTCTCAAAGGAGCAAAGCTGAAAAGAATTCCTACTCAAAAACAATGTGAACTTGTCAAAGGTTTGCAAGGAAAGTCGTACAAACGAGGCTTGGTGGTGA
Source organism: Cladopsammia gracilis (assembly GCA_022457155.1). Taxonomy (NCBI): domain Eukaryota; kingdom Metazoa; phylum Cnidaria; class Anthozoa; order Scleractinia; family Dendrophylliidae; genus Cladopsammia; species Cladopsammia gracilis. The sequence continues at coordinate 1,236,407 of JAJGOT010000131.1, read as the reverse complement.
ATTGCGAGCTGGTGACGTCATCGTGCATAAAGCCTATTGGGTTTTACAGCTTTATGCTAATTGTTTTCTTCTTTAATGCTTTTTTATTATCAGTGAAGTGCTGGCTATATGCATTGTTGGGTACCTTAGCCGAAGTGTTTCCAGAACACATGATCAGCCAATCAGATCGGCTTGTTTCTATTTATGTCAGTGTTCTTAAGTCAGAGGTACTGTTAACTTCTTCCACCTGTATTTTTGGAGTGTTGTTAGTTTTAGCCAAAAAAATAGTTGGCCTACTTAGTAGGAAATTAGCGCTCGCTCACTCACTAATATAATGTGAGTATGAATCCTTGGAATGTGAGTACAATTTTCACTTTGAGTCCATATCATATTCGTTTACTTCTGACCAAAGTATTTTTACTCAAAACCCCCTGAACTGTATTGAAATGTGCCTAATGTATCTGGAATCTTAAACAGTACATAAATAGATGTATCAATACATTACTTTATAATGTATTTATTCTTATTGTTTCTCTGAGGGAATAAGGAATTGTCCAGTTAAAACCTGTTAGATGTTTTGTCAATAAAGAACTAGAAGAACTACTGTACATTACCCTCAAATTGGTTGTCAGTGATAAATGAAGAGGGATATTTTGTCACTCATTTGCAACAACAAAAAGTGGTTTGAACTCATGCCTTGTATGTTAAACCTTTAGTCACTGTAAAGACCCTATTCTATCTACTGCAGTTAGAAATGGTAAAATGATCATGTATTCATTTGTTTTTGAAGATGACGAGCAAGACCAAGAAGCCTGATATGCCGGTTATTGCTGGCTGTTTACGAGGTTTGACATCCTACCTAACAAACTTCACACAGTCTGTGGAAGAAGGTTGGTTGTAGCCAGCACTGAAGTGCTTACATGAATAAAGCATAATAAAAACTGACAAAATTATCTGACTATCTAGTATCTGATATTTTCAAAAAAATGGTTGATGGAAGTTGCAGCATTTTCACAAAAAACTTCACTCAAACAAGGGTTTTACAGCTCCAATCAACTGAAAATCACAAAAAAGAGAAAGAAGATATGGCAATAATGCAGCCTTTGCAGATCCATATATTAATTGATTTGGTTAATCATTATACACTGTTTAATAACCATAACTGTAACAAAATAATCTCAGATCAGTTTTGCTTTAAGGCTAGTAGTCCTGATTCGAGCTTCAATTGCACAGTATACATGTAGTTGCTGAGTAATTAGACGGTATATGTGATTAGGTGCAAGCTGTAATAGAACAGTTGCACTTAATTGGGTTTCTTTTTTTCCCGGATCTCCAAAAGAAACTGTTGTCCTTTAATTTGCCATAACATTTAAACTATCACTATTTTTCTCAAATGTTACAGAAATGAGTAATTGGTAGTTATAACTGGACTTTGTGCCACCCAATTGTGTCCGTAATCATACTTACGATAAAACAAATATTATTGGACTTCCGTTATTATGGTCATCTAATTTAAATTTATCCCTCGTATGATTACAGACTGAATCAGGGTCCACTCAATGCTTTTACCAATGAGTATTTATCGCTGGTTTGTTATCGATTTAGCTTCAGTTGTTCATTCTCCAAGTAAAGATGCAAGGGTATGTTGGACAGGATGTTAGGGGTAATGGACTGGAGACACAATCAAATATTAAAAGATCTTTTCGAAAAGACAGAGAAAGGATGCATGGCGATGGACAGTTTAGGAAAAAGATTATTGAAGCAACGGACAGTGTGCACTACACTAATGACCACGTTTATTAGCTCAGTTCTTGTTAATAATGTTTGTTAATAATTGATTTGTATATCTGAAGGTTCTAGGTATGCCAAAGATATTTACAGCTATGCCAGAAAAGCTATTGAACCACAGGTAAGTGATCAGAAGATTCTTATTTTTATTAAGACCAGCCCGTTGTAATTAAGGCTTATCTCCACCGATTGTTGTGTTTGTTTTACATTTCTCTGCTGTCCAGTTCATTGCGAGTGGCCCCCAAATTTTTCTGGCCAATTTTATAAGAAGTCTGGTTCTGTTGGCACTGGCCATACCATTGTGGGTGACTACTTGAAGATATCTCCGTTGGACCTTCAGGATTGGTGGCAGTAAAGGTCAGCATCTTCTCAGGCTCTTCATCAGAACTGCTTTCTGGAATCGAGCTAACAATTGATGGGGCAGGTGGTAGAAGTGTAGTTAGTTAGCCATTTCCGCTTTTGTGGTCTCCTGTGTGTGTTATCCGGCTTTACCATGAAGGTTGTTATAGGGCAGTGACATCACGTGGCAGAGTCCTTCGCCTGTTTCAGGTTCAACTTTGTAGACAGGGCTCCCCTCTCCTTTTCGCTTGACTACCTGATAGATTGTTTCCTCCCAGTATGATGATAACTTGCCAGTACCCCCCCCCCCCCCCCCCCTTGTAGGAGAACAACCAAGCACTGAAAGCAGTTCTTTTGATCTGTCACACGAATTCCCATACAAACGTTCACCACTTGAATCGCTAGCTATTCACGGGATGTTTCATGGTTTCGATTCGATTCATTCGTTCGGTACAGCTGAAACGAGTAAGCACAAACGAGTCAATAAATCGTAATTTACAGCAATGGAACACGAAACGACAGCTGAAAATATACACCCTAATGTTCTTACATTAATTTTTGGGCTCTTTCAGGCTCTTCTCCATCTTAGCGAGTGCCAAACGCGAACAAACTTCGACGAGATAAACTACTAAACGCCATTACTTGCTGCAAAATAATGCACATGGTCTTACTTCACGTGACCCCTACAAAGGGGGTACTGAGGGGACACGGAACAACAAACCGTCCCTAACACCCCCTTCCCATACATTCCCACTTGGACCCTGTCATCTTGCTGGAGAACAGTACTGTTGGCTGTACAGTCGTATTATTTTTTCCTTTCGTAACTGAGATCACTTTGAAGCAAATTCATACATAGGCTTCCTTGCTGTTTGCCATTCTTTGACATATGCTGGGTGGTTTAAAGAAAAAGTGGGCTTGATACCAAAGTTCAGATCTATCTGGAGTTCAGGTGACTGACCGAACAACAGGAAATAAGGAGAAAATCCAGTTGTCTCATGGCATGTACAATTATAGGCATGAATGACTTTATCGAGACTTTCCTTCCAACTGGATTTCTTGTGTGCTGGCAAAGTTTGCAACACTGATAGAAGTGTTTGGTTGAGCTGCTCTGTCTTCCTGTTTCCATGCCACAGCATTCTTTGAGTCGATGGAAGAGTTGATTTTCAAATTCACCTCCTTGATCGTGCAATTTCTGGCAGGAAATCCAAACCACAGTGTAAAGTCATTATAAAATGCAACTTGTTTGCTGCTGTTCGTGCTAACCTGTTGGTTGTTGTATAGTCTTGGGCGAGCCTTAAAAATGATCCACTTTCACCAGAATGTACTCATCCCCTCCTTCACTCTTTTCCAAATGCACAAAGTCTAACAACACTTATTCGAAGGGTGCACTTGTGTGGATGTTTGTTGTTGGTGCTGGTCCAGTTTGGTCCATTTTCCAACAGCTTTCAATTGGTGTCCTCTCCAGTGGGCCACAATCAATGTGGCATACTACCAACTGTCTGTTCTTGTGGTACCGTTTGGTTATTTTTGCTGCTCTTCAAAACACACGGTACTCCTCAGCGGGATTTTGCACATAGTTAACTAATGCATTAACACTTTTCACTGTCACCTGCTTTAAAACCACTCATCATGTCAATAATTGCACTGTCACTTCCTCCTTGGAGTTGTCTTCCATCCTTGATGACTTCTTCCATGACATTATAACCAATGATCAGATACTCCAGCTCATCTGTAGCGACCAGGAGTTGAACATGTACTGTTAAAGGCATAGATGACTGAGTGTCAGAAGCAAGCTGAAACTGTACTTCTGTCCATCCTGTGAACGGTATCATTCCACTAATTAACTGCTCTTAAGTTCAGTACCACTTACTACCCTAGCAACTCTTCAATGTTCCTCAACTTTGATGAAGGCAGATATTCTCCAAGCCAACTCTAATACAATTGATGCTTGTATACCAGTATTCCACAGAGCCTTAACTGGTTACCCCATTTGCACGACACCTTGCCATTCTTACATACATGCTTGGTTATATGTTGCTTGGGTGTTAAATGACTGGTAAATACAAAACCATCACCACGTATCATTTGTGAAGGTCGCCGTTGTAACAATATTGTTGAATTACTTGACAGAGACCCTTGGGATTGCTTGGGTACTGTGCTAACATAAAATGAATGCAAATCTTCATGCAGTGGGTGTGGTACCATTGTAATTTTCTATGCCTCACTGGAAAAATGGCTATGACTTTAAGACTTTAAGATTATTAATGTTGTCAAAATGTACATTGATCTTCTAGTACATACAACAATCTTAATTATTTTATCTTCAACATTACTTTTTTCAGGTCAGCTTGAGTCGTTATGAAGTACCTAGAGGTGGGTGCAAGGGTTTTTTGTGCTCCAATTATTTATGTTGTCCTTCAGGCTTTCACCTTAAGTTGTGGGAGTGATCACTGGTTGTTACAGTGCATTACAGGTATCTCCAGCCTTTTCGAAAGAAAATGTACTGACAAGTGTACAAATAGTTAGATATAAACAAATAGATTTCATTTTGCCATTCAATTATAGATGACAGAAAATGTGGCCCTCCATGGGAAAACAGGGACATACGTCCACTTCCACCAAATAAACTGGTTTTAGCACTATTAAAGCGTGTCCAGGAGCACACTTCAAAAGCAAATTACCTTACGGTTGCATGTGTACAACACTTGTGGGTGTGGTCTGTTTGTCCAATTCATTTATTGCAGTTTTTGTCCATAAATAAACGATTTTTAAATGATGAAATCACGGTTTGTCCTCCATGTTTCTTAATAAATTACTCTAACATGTTCTGTGTCACAACTCGCATGCCAAGTGTGTTATATTTTAGCACGCTAATCCAAACAAAAAGCTTAGGATGTTAGCAACTCCAAAACAAAACCTATTGTGTCCTTGATTTTTCTACCAATTAAAATATATATGCGCATAAAGTCAGTGTCTTTAGGGTGCTGTGAGTGTGTCAGCACCTTTGTCCCTTTTTTCCTGTGGAGGGTCACAAAATTAATGTACAAATGTGGTAAGGACAAAAACATGGCTGCAAGTTGATATTAGTCAAGTGGTCACTGATGGTCTTTTGGCAAAATAGTTTGTTAAGTTTGTTAATCAGGCCCTCTATATCTGTAGATGATGCATGCCAACTAGCAGAGCTCTGTCTTGTCATTGCATTGCATACATATCTGCTCCATTGGTTCTTCAAGCATTGATGTTGCCATCATAAGAGAAAGTGTTTTTTATTACAAATTGGTTTGTATATAAATTACTGATCATGATGATTACTGAAAAATGATGTCATTGTATTTTGATATGTAGCTGGCTTGTACCTCTTTGCAAAGCATGCTGCTCAGTTTAAGGAATACATCGCCAAAGACTATAAGGTAAGTAGCTGATTTAGACAACACAATAAGGTGAGAAAGTAGACACAATTCTAAGGGCTTATAAGCACGGTGGTGTAGTGGTTAGCGCCTTGGACTTTCAACCTGGAGGTCGGTGGTTCGAAGAGTGGTCTCTACTGTCGTGTTGTTTCCTTAGACAAGAAACTTTACTCCACACTGTCTCTCTCCACCCAGGTGTATAAATGGGTACCAGCGACAAAATGCTGGGGGTAACCCTGCGATGGACTAGCATCCCATCCAGGGGGGAGTAGCAATATTCCTATAGTCGCTTCATGCTATAGAAACCGGGTTTAAGCTCCGGCCGTTATGAGCCTTCTGGCTCGGGTGCGCAACTTTACTTTATAAGCCGCCTATACTTAACAATTATTTTATAATTTCACTAGTGGTGAAGGTTGTTTACTTTATGCATATATGACGCTTAAGATGGTTACCTTTTGTTAGTTAAATTAACTAACAATATTTTGTTTTCCCTAAAAATTTGGTCATTCTGTCCTAGTCCAAGCAGTCGCCTGAACAGTCAACATTTTATCAAAGCATTTCTGGTCCAAGTCTCTGTATCCTTGTAAAAGGTGCCTTTATTGATCTGCACACCTAATGATACATGCAAATGGAACTATATAACTTGAAAAACAATCTTAAGAACGGAAAAGCTGAAATCAAATGCTTATCATTCTAACATAATTGAATTAATCATCATGATGTACTTTCGGACTAAGATTTCATTGTTCGATATGACATTCCTCCCTTTCTGTAGTATAGTTATTATAATATGGTGTATATATAAAAATGGATATATGGGCTAAACAAAACGATTAATACATTATAGCATTACTGATCTCTGGGTCCAGTTCATTCGGTTTCGAGTGCCCCCAGTTCAGTTTACCACTGTCACAGTTCTTTATTTTCCGATAAAGTCTTTTAAGTAGTTTGGAGGTCTCTTGTCTCTTCCCGATGTTCGCCTTATGGGTGGATCAGGAGCTGGCGCTGCAATCACAGGTATGGTGTCTGCACTGATCGGCTTCTCTGTGTTTGGTAGTTCAGGTGTTGTTGTAATTGCTTCCTCTTCGTCATCTTGTGGGTCTGTAGGTAGGTTTGGGTCTTTATGGTATCGTTTGACGTGAGAGGAATTTCGACAATAGGTATTCCCATAAGAGTCTCGCATCACGATTTGAGATTCATGAACTTGGATTATTACCTCATGCGCGAAGCGCTATGAGGTCATAAAATGGGCTTCGTTTTTCTTCATTTTTTTTTTTTTGGTGTCACATTTGTGCATGCAAATTTATGCACGCATATATTATTGCTACCGGGTCGTCAGGTCACATAAACATTCTACAAAAATGGCTGCCGCGCTCGGCGTGTGCTTTGTTTTCAAAACCATAGTTTTGTCTTGTAGGAGTAATAACACACATCCAAAATATTCAAAATGGAAAGAGAAAGCTTTAAAGAATACTCAGAAGCCGCTGTAGTGGAGAAACAGGAGAGCTTTCTTTAAGTGACGAAATCTTGCTTCGAGGAACTCCATACGTTTTTCTTAATGCATGCGGGGTGATGTTTCTTTCGAAGAAGCGGAGTTTTGGAATTTTCAAGCAGCCGAGGGACTTTATACCATAAAAGAAATTACATTTTTCGGTGAGAATTTATGTTGATATTAATTTGTGGTTGACGTTTTCTTAGTTTGTGTTCTCGTTTAATAGTTTTAGAGAAATTTTCCATGATATTATGTAAACAAAACAAGACTTGAATTTTATAGTTCTATTAAACTTCACACACGTCGCCTTACGCAAAGATGTCTGTGTATTTTTTTTGCAATTTTGATTTCCAAATCAGTTTCTCGGCAATTTTCAATACTATTTTATTCGGAGTAGTCGTACCAGTTATAGACAAAAAAATTAGATGCACCGTTTTACAAATACGCATTAAATTCTATTTCTACAATTGGGCTAAAATGTAGAATACCCGGTCACTTATTTGCATGTCATTGAATATAAATGGTTTCTTTTGTCTTCAAATACCTCGTTCTACCAAACGTTTAGGGATATGTAAATAAGTGGCTGCTAGAGGTATTCCAAAATCGCTTCCTATTTTGTGATGTTTATAAATAAATATAATTTGCAGACGCTACAAGCACTCCGCGCTGCAATTAGGATAAAAAAATTGCCAAGCCTTCCGGAAGCAGAAAATCACGGAATCCTGATAAGCGTTTAACTCTTTTATTCAAGGGAAAGACATTTTCATTCAAGGAAATATGAGTTGCATTAAAACGTTTTGACCTTTAGAAAAAAATATTTTCGATTCATGGTCATGAAGAAACACTGCGCGATCGAATTACATTTCACACGCGGTCGAATTACATTTCACATGCACACAAAATTTGCATGAAACGAAGCCTGGAAAAAACTAATGGCAAAATCAAAGCAGTTTTTTAAGGAACTAGCTTTGTAGAAAAATTTCATTTCGATTTGGTCTTGAAATCACAGGGGGTTTTTTCCATGATGTGTCACGCAATATTTATTTTTAAAATATTTCACCAATTTAATTTTTTTTATTGCACTCATCACCACAGTTTTGACATTATAAAAGCAGAAGCTTCTGAATGCGATTACATGTTTTTTTTTTCATTACCTGTATATTTTGGGCTTCCAAAAATTAATTGGAAATCCAGTCAGTAGGAGGGGTCTCTGGGCTTGGAAATCCAGGCGGGAGAGGGACCTCGCGGGCCAGGAAATCCGGGTGGATTGGGGGGGGGGGGGGGTTCAAAAAATCTTGCCATCCGTCGGTGGGGGGGGGGGGGGGTGGATTCTTTCTGGAATAACCCAATGTAGTACAAATAATTCACGGTTTGGGAAGTATTAGACAAGTGTGGGTTTGATCAGGAATCAATAAATTAAATATTCAAAGCAAGTACATGTACAGAAAAATTGGTAGCTTCAATCAATGTCACGCAAAATTCGTTGAGGGGGGAGGGGTGCGTGACCCATTTAAAATATGGTAAACGGTAAAACTTTCTTACGCAAGCGCATGAGTGTAGGCTACAACAGTAGCCTTTTGTTTTTAAAGGCTCTGGGTTGTAGGTGCTGTTGTATTTGTTTCTGTGCTTCTGCTGAAGTAGCACCAGGTCTCCAGGTCGTAAATCTCTGGTGGTTGCTTTCGTTTTGAGGTCAGCATATTATTTTGCACGTAGTTTGGCATTGTGATCTGTGTTTCTGATTTAACTGTCATCTTCTAGTTGCTCGGTGTCTACGCTGGATAGTTTTGTTTGCAGCTCTTGGTGCATGAGGAGTTGCTTTGGTGTTCCTGGGTTGTCTGACGAAGTGAAGACCTGTAGTTGCGAAGCATTGTTGGAAGTGTTTTCCGCCAATCCTTGTTGGAGGCATTTGCAGTTACAATGTGCTTTAAGAGGCCCTGGTTGAAACGTTCAACCTGTGCGTTTGCCAATTCCACAACCTATAACTTCAGAGTGGAACAGAACTCGTGTGTGGTGAAATGTGAGTGTCCACTACTGATTCTCCTGTGAGAAATGGTCCGCATACTTCAATGGCAAGGTGTGTCCAGGGCCTTTAGGGAAGCTCAGTTGGGCAAACAGGTTCTGGTCATTCAGGTCAACTGATAATTTGGCAAGGGTGACAGGACCTGATGTAGTTTTCAATTTGGGAGTCCATTTGGGGCCACCATAGTTTTGAGTGGATACGCTGTTTACAGTTTGTTATCTTGGCGTGATCTTCATGCGCCAGGCTGATGGCTCTTTGTCTGAGTTTGGTTGGAAGAACCATGCAGTTTCCTCGTAGCAAGATGTTTTGATTTGTGACCCAGAGTTCGTCTGCCACTTGCTTGTATTGTGAAGGGAGTTTGTGATGCAGTCAGGTTGCAGCATGTCGAGCACTTTATATTTATTAAGTGTACTGAATACTCAATAGGCTGAAATAACTTGTTATGCACATCAACTCTGATCTGTTGATTTGTTGGGAAACCTGAAGAAAAGCCATCAAAGAGTTGTGGCAATACTCTTTTTTTTTTGAAAAACAGGTTGGAAAAGTGGGTAAAAGTGTCATTAAGAATATACTTTACTTTTTATGAAAAAAGCTGCAACTTGGGAAATTCAGAATGCCTTGTGTAAAAATTGTTCTCTTTTTTATCCAGGATATCTATAAAGCATTTTATCGCTGGTGCGAGCATAACAACAAAGAAACAAGCTATGCTGGATATTTAGCAATGGAAGCGTTTTTGAAGCAGGTGTTTGCATGCATTTTCAGTTTTTTATTTTTTACTCCATTTTAGACAGGCATCCATGAATATCATTGTTTAAGTACATTTTCAGTGCAGTCAAGGAATGAGAAGTTTTGATGAATTGCAATACTTGATGAATTCCATACTTGTGCAACAGTGTAGTTTTTAACTCGTGAATACGCGATGTGTTGAACGAGTTATTGTATACGGGAAGATATATGCAAATTAGTTACACGATTAGTTAGTCGGGTTATCATTGGAATGCAAATAGTTCTTGGTCATGCGATTTAACGCGCATCTTCGTTTAATATTAAAACGGTGTTGAGGTCAATGTCTGCTTAACGTCATGCAATTATCGTATGTTTTGAAGTGTGGTAGCGCGTGCTACTTGCATTTATGAGTATAGGTCATCTTAACCTTAACTTTAAAGGGCTCCATGAAAGAAATTATTATTTTATGTGTTGCATGTTTGACAGTCAGTCCAGCTTGTTCAGTGTAGCCTCAAAGATGTTTTAGTGACTGTATTTTCTATTCGTAATTACTTCTGAACTTTATTGAGTTTAGGCAGATACAACAGGTGTTTAGAAGATTAATAACACTTTCCCTCCCTGTATAGTGTTTCCAAACACTGAGTCTGTCAACAAAATCCAATAATGTGAACTATTGAGTAATGGTTTCATTCGTGCTGTTTAGTTTGCCAGTTTTCTTCAAGTCGCTATCTTGAAAATGTGTGACTGTATTTTTAGTTTTGTAGTATTTTGTAAAGGGACAAAGAAGATGATTTCAGCTAACAATGGCAATCAGGAGCTCTTTTTTGCTTACATAAAATTTGCTTAGTTTATTCTATTCCAACACGTCCCTGTTATAATTTTATTGTTGATTTGCAGATGTCGGAACACTTTGTTTCAAGAAGTGGAGATAAATCAGACATGGCCATGATTAAGGTTGGGCATACATATGCAGTTTTGATAAGTAGTTAGTACATGGTTTTATTCTGGACTGAAGTATGCACTCTTGTAGATAAAACTCTGATTTATTCAATAAAAAAAGACGTAAATAAAAAAGTTCCATTAGCCAGATTACTAAATATAAATTAAAACTGCTTGAAACAATTTAAATAAGATTTCTCCCGTTTTATTACTTAAAGGGCAGGGTTGAGTGGTTAGTTTGTCAGTCTTTGGGCCTGAATCTCGGTAGTTTGTGACTTCGTAAAACCATTGTTTGCTGTCTGCTTGGGTCCTCTGTAGTTTATGTTTTAGTTGCAATGGATGAGTACCCGGTAAATGTTTTCTTCATCTAACTTACATGATACAGGTGTCTGCCATTTTTTCTGACATCGAAATTCAAGACTTTGTACATTAAATCTAAATCTTATCAGTTTCAGGTCTTTATCTGCCATTAAAGCCTTTTGAATTATTTTTATTTGTCAATGTGTTCAATTGTATGTTACAATGTATTAATTATTTGTTTTGCGTTTGGTTTGGTTAATTCTCATGAAATTTGCAATACAGGGTCAAGATTTAAAGCTGACCGTTTCTCTTCTTTAGATGGCAGTCCAAAATACAGTGTTAGAAATATAACACTGAAAAGCTCATAGCGGCTCAAAACAATTTGAACTAAAAAAAAAGCAATAGACCAATTCGGCTAACGCATTGTTGTACCCAATTCAAACCTTCTGGGAATAAGATTCTTTGTTCACAATATTTCCATATAATTTCCATGTCAATGCTTCATTGATATGGAAATATGACGAACAAAGAGTTCTAATCCCAAAAGGTTTGAATTGGGTACAACAATGCGTTAGCCGAATTTGTCTATTGAGGCAAAATGATACCCTTCATTAATTGAGTGATTTTACCTACCCGTGAAGTAGTTACTACATTGTTACATACTGTTTATACACTTATGCCATTTTTTCTTTTGTTTAGTTTGTGACCATTTAGTGACTAATTGTTTAAATGTTGTTTCACGGTTTACTATAAATTCACTCTAATAGTAGGAGTACTGTAGTACGTAAGTATTGTAGGTCATTGCATTATAAGTGGAGTAAGTATCGTAGTCTATTGTATTGTAGTAAATATCGTATTGTAAGTACTGTAAGTAGCCGTAGTGTTGTAAGTAGTGTTGATTGTTGATTAAATAATTGTTATTAAAAAAATACAGTGCTGGAAATAACAATAAATTGTTCATTGCACATTGTCTGACCGATTTCCTAATTAATGTCCAGCTGATTTTATAAAGTAGTTGGACATGGTAGACCTCTGAGCACAAAAATGACTTCTTTTGGATTTTGAGAAAACATGAGAACTCCTTTCTTAATTTTAAGAGTCATTTCACAGCTGCAGTATTAAACAGGGAGTGAATCACAGTTGTTGATGTATCAGTTAAAGTGCCAGTTCAATCAAATTTTTAAATTTCTTCTTAATGTGCATTTTTCAAAATAAATGTAATACTATTTAGTAATGTGTCCAAACCGTTTTTCATTAAAGGAAATTTTTGGTAATAGGTCCATGATAACCGTCACGAATATAGCGCCTCCTACACACTATATTGTAGTATATTTAACGTACTCGTAGTACCTGTAGTACCTGTAGTACTCGTAGTACTTGTAGTACCTGTAGTACCTGTAGTACCTGTAGTACCTGTAGTACCTGTAGTACTCTTAGTACCTGTAGTACCTGTAGTACTCGTAGTACTCGTAGTACTCGTAGTACCTGTAGTACTTGTAGTACCTGTAGTACCTGTAGTACCTGTAGTACTCGTAGTACCTGTAGTACCTGTAGTACCTGTAGTACCTGTAGTACTCGTAGTACTTGTAGTACCTGTAGTACCTGTAGTACTCGTAGTACCTGTAGTACCTGTAGTACCGGTAGTACCTGTAGTACCTGTAGTACTCGTAGTACCTGTAGTACTCGTAGTACTCGTAGTACTCGTAGTACCTGTAGTACCTGTAGTACCTGTAGTACCTGTAGTACCTGTAGTACCTGTAGTACCTGTAGTACCTGTAGTACCTGTAGTACCTGTAGTACCTGTATTACTCATAGTACTTGTAGTACCTGTAGTCTCTGTAGTACCTGTGGTACCTGTAGTACTTATAGTACTCATAGTACTCATAGTACCTGTAGTACCTGTAGTACCTGTAGTACCTGTAGTACCTGTAGTACTCGTAGTACTCGTAGTACCTGTAGTACCTGTAGTACCTGTAGTACCTGTAGTACCTGTAGTACTCGTAGTACCTGTAGTGCTTGTAGTACCCGTAGTACCTGTAGTACCTGTAGTACTTGTAGTACCTGTAGTACCTGTAGTACTCGTAGTACCTGTGGTACCTGTAGTACTTGTAGTACCTGTAGTACCTGTAGTCTCTGTAGTACCTGTGGTACCTGTAGTACTTGTAGTACTCATAGTACCTGTAATACATGTAGTACCTGTAGTACCTGTAGTACTCGTAGTACCTGTAGTACTCGTAGTACCTGTGGTACTTGTAGTACCTGTGGTACTTGTAGTACCTGTAGTACTCGTAGTACCTGTAGTACCTGTAGTACTTGTAGTACCTGTAGTACTTGTAGTATCTGTAGTACTCGTAGTACCTGTAGTACCTGTAGTACCTGCACTACAAGTACTACAGGTACTACAGGTACTACAGGTACTACGAGTACTACAGGTACTACAGGTACTACAGATACTACAAGTACTACAAGTACTACAAGTACTACAAGTACTACAAGTACTACAGGTACTACAAGTACTACAAGTACTACAGGTACTACGAGTACTACATGTACTACAGGTACTATAGGTACTACAAGTACTAAGAACATTAATAGATAAATATGTTCACTATCACGGAGAAAAAGTTTATGCTTGTTTTGTCGATTTCAAGAAAGCGTTCGACTCAGTTTGGCATGAAGGTCTCTTATATAAATTACTTAAAATCAATGTAGGAGGACATTTCTATGATCTCATTAAAAGCTTATACTCAAATTTTAACTGCTCTCTGAAAATTGATCATAGTAAAACGCGACCCTTTCAATACTCGAGAGGTGTACGACAAGGGTGCATTTTAAGTCCGTTACTTTTTAACCTATATCTAAACAATTTACCTTATTCGTTTGAAAACACTTTATCTGATCCATTCATTTTACCGAATGGTACAAAAATCAATTCTCTCTTATATGCTGATGATTTAATTATTTTGTCGAGATCCAAAACAGGATTGCAAAATTGTTTGCAGGTATTGTCTTCATATTGCAATTCTTGGATGTTAAGCATTAATTTAAAGAAAACAAAGGCCATGATATTCCAAAAACGCGCAAGAAAATCCAATAATTGTACCTTTTATCTAAATAATGAAACTATTGAAACTGCTCAGAATTATACCTATTTAGGAACCCGAATATCATCAACAGGAAATTTCACATTGGCAACTGATCACTTGAAAGAAAAGGCCATGCATGCTCTTTACAGTGTTAGAAGACACACAGATTTTAGTAGATTAAAACCAAATCTTGCATCAAACATCTTTGACACAATGATTTCTCCAATCCTCACTTATAATAGTGAAGCTTGGGGCTTATATACCAAACAAGACTTTAAGACTTGGGATAGATCCTCAATAGAAAAAGTTCAATTACAATTCTGCAAACGCTATTTAGAAATAAATAATAAGACCTCGAATTTAGCATGTAGAGCGGAACTAGGTCGATTCCCTCTCATTCTTACCATAAATCAGAAAATTCTTAATTATATTCTATATCTTAAAAGCAAAAATGACGACTCTATAATGAAACAAATTTTCTTAATATCATTAGATCTCCATTCAATTAAAAAAACTAATTTTTACTCTAATTTATTAAACATGGTTGAATACTATGATCTACAAAATTTTAATCTTGACACACTGGATGAAAATAAGATCATGCATTATGTCAATCTTATGAAGCAAAAGTATATTTCCTACTGGAAAAATGCTTTACAGAACTCAAGGAAATTGGAATTTTACAATAGTTTTAAGGATCAATACATAATCTCCCATTATCTAGATCACACAAGGAAATCAAATGAAAGGAAAACTCTAGTCAAATTTAGGACAGGTAATCCAAAACTCATGATCGAGCTTGGTCGATATAATCAAATCCCTAGAGAAAATAGATTATGCCCTTTATGCGAATCAAATAATATCGAAAACGAAATTCATTTTCTCTTTCAATGCCCAAGATATTCAACTTTAAGAGATAAATACTTTAATCAAATCTACCAACACTTGCCGAATATTCAAAATACATTCTCAACAGAAAGTATCAAAGAATTGATGAACTCTTCCAATTATTTTGTTAATTTACTTTTAATGAAAATGATATCTGCATGCTTTGAATTACGTGATAGCTTAATATTGTCAAATCAAAATGAAGTTTTGTAATTACTTAATATTCTTTTACTGTCTTTTGTTATTGTTAAAAGTATGCTTTTGCAATACTGTAACTCAATATAGTCATGCAAATAAAGCTATTATTTACGTTACAAGTACTACAGGTACTATGAGTGCTACAGGTACTACAGGTACTACAAGTACTACAGGTACTACAGGTACTACGAGTAGTACAGGTACTACAGATACTAGAGGTACTACAAGTACTACAGGTACTACGAGTACTACAGGTACTACAGGTACTACAGGTACTACGAGTACTATGGGTACTACAGGTACTACAAGTACTACAGGTACTACAGGTACTACAAGTGCTACAGGTACTACAGGTACTACGAGTACTACAGGTACTACAGACCTGTACTACAAGTACTACAGATACTTCAGGTACTATGAGTACTACAGGTACTACGAGTACTACAGGTACTATGAGTACTACAGGTACTACAGGTACTACAAGTACCACAGATACTTCAGGTACTATGAGTACTACAGGTACTACGAGTACTACAGGTACTACAGGTACTACAGGTACTACGAGTACTACAAGTACTACAGGTACTACAAGTACTACAGGTACTATGAGTACTACAGGTACTATGAGTACTACGAGTACTACAGGTACTACAGGTACTACAGGTACTACAGGTACTACGAGTACTACAGGTACTACAGGTACTACGAGTACTACAAGTACTACAGGTACTACGAGTACTACAGGTACTACGAGTACTACAGGTACTACAAGTACTACAGGTACTACGAGTACTACGGGTACTACAGGTACAACAGGTACTACAAGTACAACGAGTACTACAGGTACTACGAGTACTACAGGTACTACAGGTACTACGAGTACTACGGGTACTACAGGTACAACAGGTACTACGAGTACAACGAGTACTACAGGTACTACGAGTACTACAGGTACTACAAGTACTACGAGTACGTTAAATATACTACAATGTAGTGTGTAGGAGGCGCTATATTCGTGACGGTTATCATGGACCTATTACCAAATTTTTTTTCAGACTGTACTTTTCACCTTTGCACGGCTGTTCCAGAAGTTCTAAAATATAGGCATAAAAAAATAAAGTTCAAATGAATTATTGTACATGTTAATATTAGAGTAATGCAGCATTATTGATGTTATTTATTTTTCTCTTACAGTACTTTATTGAGAAATTCCGTGGAATTATTGATTCTGCCTCCAGTGATACAAGACAAATGTCCATTGCTATACGAGGTTATGGTTACTTTTCAAAGGTATAAATGTAAAATTTGTCTGATGACCGTGAAAAATAATACATATCTAATAATAATAATAATAGTAATAATAATAATAATAATAGTAATAATAATAATATATTTTTTAGTTTTCACTACACTAAGCTAAGTTCTAAGGTCATGTTTTCACATACGTTTTTTAATGTCAAAATTGAATACTGAACCGCACCTTCCAAACTGTTGTGAGGGACTTCATCTGAATATTTCCAATATTTCCTGAATTTAATAAAGACAAATAGGTTCAACAGCACTATTTTGAATGTGGAACAAACTGTTGTGAGGGACTTCATCTGAATATTTCCAATATTTCCTGAATTTAATAAAGACAAATAGGTTCAACAGCACTATTTTGAATGCGATCTTCATCATTAAATTTTAATGTCAACAGCCCTGCAAACTGTTCATGGAAGCTGAAGATGTGAAGTTCATGTTTAGTGAAATGATGCAGAGAAGTGAGCAGATCTATCTCAGGTAAAACAACTGATTAAAATACAGAAGTACTTTCATATCAGTGGTGGAGGTGGTGGTCGTGGCGAAAACAATAGTCCGTGTGTGAAACGAAGACGTCCATGTATGAAACAGAGACGTCTGGTATGAAACAAAGACGTCCGATTTGACTCATTTTAATAACAATAGCCCAAAAAGTAGCATACAATTAGCATAAAAATCATACATGATACATAATTGCGTCGACGAAGGAGACGCTTCCTAATCTTGTCGGCAAGGCGGAACGAATCGAGAAAAGTGTCGGTACCAAATCTGCGCCATCTTGAAACGTCACAATAGTATCCAGCATGCTTAGCGCGTCGTCTAGGCGGAACGAATCGAGAAAAGTGTCGGTACCAAATCTGCGCCATCTTGAAACGTCACAATAGTATCCAGCATTCCCAGCGCGTGGAAATCAGGCATCATCCTGGGGAGCTGGGGTTCCGAAATGTCACATGTGAATAATCTATTTGTCTTGATTTAGTTTCGGATATTTTCCTGATTTTAGAATCGTACGGCTCAATATTTCAATGCCTACTAAAAGTACGCAGTGGAAAAATTGGACGAAGGTTCTTCTCCGGACCAAGTAAGTTCTTAGGTCTCTTTGGAATCAAGCAAGAAGTTATCGGATTTGTTATCGGTGCAATTCGCTGTATGTCTTGTGGCAATAATTCACTGACCGGCCGCGCCAGGCGAACGCAGATTAACTTTACAGTGCTCGAAATTGCGCCTGTATCGGGCGCATTTGCGACTAAAGATTTCGCAGTCTTGTGTCTTACTTGCAACTGGTAGTTGTAATTTATCCGAAAAATCCTGCGAAATTCACGTTGAATGTTGCATGACTTAATCGTCGATTTCATACTCCATTAACGCGGTGTCCAAGAAGTTTATCACGGGAGCACTTTTTCAGGCTTTCTCAGAAATTTCTCATTTCCGGTTCCGGTATTAGTACATGTACTGAGGAGTATGATTTCAGAATCGGAGAACTAACCAAAATGAAATCAAGACAAAACTACTATTTATATGTCGGAAAAATCTGAGACCTTTCGGAGTACACAGCACGGCAGGATTTTGCCCGATCCCACGGCGATAGCGTGAATTTGTTTGATGTCGGCCCGACGTTTTTGCCTGCGTGACATATCTCGCAACATAGACCTGTAACCAGTGGCTGAATTAATTCATGAAACTAGGTACTAGGTCAAGACGAGGTGCCACGGAATAAGGAGACGCACTATAATCCATGATTACTACTAGTTTATGATTTTCCTATACCTGTACCTGTACCTGTATACCAAACTATACCTACCTATACAGTAACGAGGCTTAAATCTAATCACTTTCTACTACTACTATACTTTGATGCAAGAAATTTGCAAAAAAAGAATACCTATCTGTGAAATCTAGCTTGACTGTTGGTATCAAATGCTTACTGTCACAGATGTTTTACAAGCTAATAGACTATCAGAATAACTTGAAAACTGTTTATAAAAAGACACCAATTGGAAAAATTTATGGTTAAAGTATTACACTGTCACAACACTAGTACTGACTAAAGCTATATAAAATTTTGGTGTGGTTGGTAAGTTTGCTTATTCAAGAAGATAGTTGCACTGTAACCTTACTTTATTGTTGTATTTTCTTATCATTAAGACAAGATGAACTAGTAGAGGATAAGGTACAATACCTTCCAAGTTTTTTAGAGGCCTTATCTTGTATTGTGGAGGAACTTAATGAGGTAGGGAAAATTAAAAACACACTTGATAAACACCTTTTGCATGCAGAGGTTAATTGTTATTCTTAATTTACACCAACATATATTGTAACTGTAGTCATTGATACAACTGTTTTCACAAATGTTCCATACAGATTTCTGACTCTGTCCTTGCGTCCCTCGAGAGACTGGTAGTAGTGCTGTTTAACAATTTCACCAGATTGGCCAAAGGGTCTAAATTCCTTTGTTGTAAGGCCCTCGTCAGAGTGCTTTTTAACCTCTCCTCCAAGGGCGCAGTACTCAGGCGATTTCTTTCAGAAATAGGTATGTATCAACAATTACAATTGAAGGGCTGACTGCAAAAAGGCTTAATTTGTAGGAATTCTGCATTTTAGACCAATTTTCAAGTTCAACTTTTTGGAAGAAAAATACATGAAAACATCTAATTGAAAAGCTCTGCACATGTAACAGTAAAAATGCTTACATTCCATGTGAAATTCTATGTTAGTTAGCAGCCAGATTCTAACATAGAGTTCAAGCATTTCTATGATTTAAAATGCTGTAAAAATAGCAGATTCATGTTCAGCCCCTTTTTGTACTGACAGCCTTCATTTAATTGTAGAGGAACAAAAAATGTAATAACAATTGTACCAGAGTCAGTACATTCGCTTTGCTTTGAAAAGTGAGCCTTTACTAGGCCACTCAGTCAGTCAGTTGCTCCCTATGTTTTTTAAATGAGGTGATGCTGCAGTACAGAATGTCAGAGAAAATTTCCAGTGGCCTTAAAACATTTAAATTGAACCAACATGCATTAATTCCTGGGAGATACCCCATACAAAATGGAACCCAAGATTATCAAAAACAAAAGTTGTGTCCCTTTAAAAGCAGACAATAATTTACTGTTGTCGAAGTTAATAACCAACTGAAACTACTGTGAATTGTGTGTCATCTTTTGCCTTCACGCCTTACAACCTTTTGGACTACCCATGTACACAATTAATGATTGTACCCTTTTATTCTGTAGTCTATCAGGGTCTCATAAGAACCTGCTCCCACCCAGTTGCATTAGAGGAGGTAGGTTGTGGCTATAGATTTTATTCAATGTCAGTAAACCAAAACCTTATGTTTTATTGACCTTTTTCATCTCGTTTCCAACATGATGGAAATGATGATGATGATGATGATGATGGTGATGATGATGATTTACCAAAGTCGAATAAAAAAGATCCGTTTGAACAGTCATTTAATAGACTTGATATTTCTATTCTGTACATTTTTATTTGTCTAAGTTGAACTTGGGATGGACAAAAAGTCATCTTAACTAACAGTCAAACAGTTCATTTCTGCAGAAGTTTTCTACATTACCTGGATACAACAAATATATGATGGCGACGTGAAAGAAATGTGAATTTTTTCTTGCATATATTGTCCCAATAAAGAAGATGCAATTTGTTTGTCAAGTAATCAAGGAATAATTAACAAACGAATAATTAAATAATATTAGGTATTTAATGGCAATAGTCTTGAAGGTTAGCGGCAACTTAATCTCCCACATTCAGTTATGTTAAGTGTTGATTTTGTGGTAGTTGATCAATTGTTTGCAAGAAATGATGTGTAAGAGACTGTCTCCTTTAACCTAACTGTGCATAACAAATTATTACGGAAAAATTGCTTCACATCATCTTTTTCTGAATGTTTTTAAGGTAAACGAAATGACCATACCAGGGGATGGCGAGACATTGGACTTTTCTACTCCTAAAATATCGTACAAAGATTACTTGGAGCTTTGGGAATTCATGCTAGAGAAAGGAAAGTTCAAGGTACCAGTATCTGCTTTGATTCTCTATTTTATGTTTCCTTTCAGCATTGGAACGAAATTGTATTTCTTTTCCCTTGTTTGGCCAAAAGTCATTGCTCTGGTTTGGTTAAAAATAGTTTAAATGTCAAATGAATGAATTTAGCATGAAAGCTGCTAATTGAGGACACTGTTTTTTATGTCCCTTTCTTGAGAATGGTCCGCCATTTCTATATGGTCATCTGAAGCACATATGAAAAAAGAACCACATAACCTTACATCGGTCATTAAAAACCACCCTTGTTACGAATTTGGCAAGGCATCAACATGATCATCCTGGGGTGCTGCGGATATTGGGCAGATTGGATTTGTTTCAAAGCAAGAATCTCATTACAAGGCTTTTATGCACACTAATATTAAAACTGTAAAAAGATGACCTGTAAATGTTATTTAACACATTTTTCTCTGGCGTTGCATTCCTTTTGTTGTTTCAACCTAGAAAGCAAAATATACAGAATCTTATGACAAGGTCTTTACCTGTTCGCTTGACTTTTGAGATTCTGAGATTCTGAGTTGTTGCCAAGTTCTTAGGAAGCATTTACACTTTTTTTAGTGGTTAAAAGACAAAAAAAGTGGTTGAAAGAGCAAATAAATGCCTGAATTGATCCAATTGATGATATAATAAACAGGAACAAATGTGTTTTATGTTTAGGATGTTAGCTTCATAGGACAAAAACTTGAACAGCGTGAAACCATGCACACGATGGTGTATGATGAGATGATGAAGGCCATTTTGCATATCATCCATAAGCTGGACTTATCTTCTATCAAGGGCTTGGCTTCAGAACTTGAGGTAACATCTTGATGGCCATGCGTCTTTGCTTGGTCAAAATCCAGGAAGGTATAATTGACGTCCCTACTTAAAACAGTACTCCCAGTAAGAAAATACTGCTTTTGTGGGGAAATATAAAGGTGCTGTAAGTGTACTGTGCTATAGGGTAGTTTTCAACCGAGTATCAAAAGTAATGTTGCATTGCTACGTCTTGTGACTGGCATCACCTTTTCAACCACTCAGAAGTAAAACCAAAACCAATCGTGACTTGTTCGTACGCGTTTTTCCACACTTTGGGCCACGGCAAGCTACATGCCTTTGCTTGGAGTTTTGATTGGTTAACCAGATTGCCTGTGTCTACTGTAATTACTTTGGTTTTAGTGTTACGACACTTCTATTGAAATTAAACCACGTAAGTTAATTCTAATTAGTAGGATTAACTATACTACAAGTCAGTCTTACAGTTTCCATTGTTGTTGTCAGGGAGATGTCAAACTGGAGGCTGCTCCATCTTCACCAGCACAGAAAGAACATGTTTCTTTATCTGATCCAGTCGCAGGACTTCAGCCCAAAGTGCCTAAAGACTTCCAGATTTTTATCAATCTGATTGAATTTTGCAAGTGAGTCTATAACTAGTTAAGGCTAACGATATACCATGTAACCATGGTAATATAATACCAATAATGTGACCAAAATTAACCAGGCAGAAGAATGTATTTGTGCATTTCAGAGGTCTGAGTCAGAATGAAATCATTTATCTGGGATGTACATTTTCCAGGGTAAAGCAATGCCACAATTCCTAAATTGCCAGGTAAATGTTAAACATTAAATTTGAATTTGTGATCTAGATGTGTTTTAGTTGCAATATAGTGGTATAGTTTACTGCATTTTGCGAGTCAAGAAGAAAATGATTTTTGCCCAGATCAGCAAGAATTGCCAGTATTGGTCGTTACAGCATTTCAGTACTTAGGTCAGAGCCTTCATTATAATAGTGAAGAAATGAAACAGAGGATTCAGTGTAAAAGTGAAGAGACGACATGGCAGATAAGAGGTAATTTTGAAATGCAAATCGACAAACTGAACCAAAATATGCGACACCTCATAAATAACATGCCATCGTACCACGCAAAACCTGAGCACCGACTATAAAATGACATGGAAGTCAGTTGGTGGGCAGGAGCCACAGCTCACTTAGATGCTGCGTAGATCACCAATATAACTGACTTGCCTGTTGAATATCAGGATGTAAGGATGTATCTGCCACCTCTAGATGTTCTTTGGGTTGCAAGAATGTATAATTGACAATGAGGAGACACATCCCTTCCTTTCCACCTCAAAGACCAAGGAGAGCAAGAAGTGAAGCCTAACCCATGGTCATCTCCATTGTTCCTAGTAAAGAAAAATGATGGTTTCATATGTTTTTGTGTGGACTTCCAGTAGCTGAATAGCATTACACTCTAGGACTCATACCCATTTAAAAGAATTGCATATTGTTTGTATGCATTATTTTGTTCCTTAGATTTAGATAGTGGTTTTTGGCAATTGGATATAACAGATAGTTTTTCAGTGATTAAGAATATTTTTTCCAATTTGAAGCTCAGCCCAAAAAATGCTTACTGTTTCAACTGAATGTCACATTTTTGAGCAGGACAAGTTTTTTATCTGTGCCTGGCCGGTGCCATCCATTATCGGCATTTTGTCTGTAGCTACACCTCCATTGCTAGGTCTTTACATGAATTGACAGAAAATGGGACAGAATCTAACTGGTCAGAGGACTGTGAAAAGACTTGTCAGACTATAATGGAGAACGTAGTCAAACCTTCGATTTTGGCATATCAAACTCACAAGGATCAGTTTATCTTTCATATAGACGAAAGTGGCATGGCAATTGGTGCTATTCCTTTGCAAAAACTGGATTTAAATGGATGATCGCTGATTCAAGTACACTGTATATAAACAGTATTTTTTTTCCTTAACTGCTTTTTCCTTACCACTGTAATGCGCCATTGAGCATTTTTGGAAATAGCCCTCTGGAAATTGTGAATTATTAACTAAGTATTTACTGCTTCCAATCTGCCAAGATTGTTTGACTATATCGTATTAACAAAGTTTGATGGGGAAACGTTAGAAGGATGCCTTCAGTTATATACTCACATACGGAATACTTACACATGAAGTGTATGACATGATTTTGAATTTGATTAACTATTTAATTAGCAACAAGATTGCTTA
The DNA here is from genome assembly GCA_022457155.1 of Cladopsammia gracilis. Classification (NCBI taxonomy): domain Eukaryota; kingdom Metazoa; phylum Cnidaria; class Anthozoa; order Scleractinia; family Dendrophylliidae; genus Cladopsammia; species Cladopsammia gracilis. The sequence goes on along the minus strand of JAJGOT010000131.1, from coordinate 1,212,878 downwards.
GATTGGAAATTTTGTATCACTGGCACTGCATGAATCTCTTATGGCAAAAGTGTTAGTCAGTGATAGTTTCCCTTTTTTTTCAAGGTGTGTCCTACCAAAGTATTGTGTGATAATGTTTGAGAACTGGGTGTATGTGTTTGGCAGGGAGATAATTGTCATGTCTACAAGGTGGGTCATTTGCATTTAATTAACTCTTGTCTGAGAGATAAATGAATAACAGACCTTGCATATATTTTAGTTAATTTCAATTCATTTAAAAACAACAGAAATAAGAAATTACATTCATTGACATGCCTTGAGAAAAGAGTTTGTGCAGCTCTACAAATTTTCATATCCAGTTACACTTGGCAGAAATCAAATATTGGAGATTGATCAACATGTACTTAATCAGTATACAGTATTACAGTATACTAAGGCATATCTTTCGCTTGTCAATTCATTAAGTCTCGAAACAATTCTGCTACAACAACTAGGTCATATGCCCAAGCTATTAAACTTTCAGTCGATGATACAAGAAACAACCTCGGACTTAAAGATGAAGGAACTACTGTAACAGACACTCGGCTCATTGCAACTTTATCTTTATCACAATGTTTTGTCTTGTCTAATTTATATACTATGTGAAAGTTTTCTCCGACTAAACGTTTTCTTTTGTTATGATTTATAAATTGAGATATGCAAGTAGTTCTCGACTATTTACAAACGTTTTGTAAGAAACAGTTAGTTTTAACTCATATACAAAATCTTTTGATATATTTTTGCTTTAAAATGTAGGTATAAATATTTTTGTCAGGTTTCCAGTTGTCAGTGGGTTCTACAAGTTGTTGGAAGTTTGCATGAAAATCTGCAATACGGTCTCTTTCTTTCAGGTACTGTTAGTATGTTTTATGACTTATTTTGTTGATGACTTGTTTTTATTTTCAACATAACTCATTTAAAGTAGTAATTTAAACAAGCAGTGCAGTTAAATTACATTTTTATGATTCATTGAGTCAATAAATTTTAGAAATGTCATTTAACTAGATACAGACACAGCTAATATTGATAGTGAACTGCATGAGGTGCTGTATGAGCCATGAAAAAAGGTATATTCCTGATTTGGTTTACAAACTGACAGGGCTGTTTATGTAATAGGCCTTTTTGTACTGCGAGTCCTGAACTGGACGTAGTTTGCAATGAACATGCATGTGGGGAATATCCTTAATCCTTATTGAATCTTTGAAACTCTGCGCCTTAATTTGCCAGCCATTGCTTTTTGGTGTGCGACTCAGTTTGACTTCAACTTCATTATTTAAAAATAATTGGAGCAAACTGCTCTTTTTTGTTATTCCAACATTGCTCAAGGTTATTTGCCTAATTAACCATTTTCTATCTTATGTTCTGCCTACAATGCAGCATATTAAGCCAGAAAAGCAAGAGGATATTAGTGAAGATTTAGACATGGAAGTGGTAGACACCTCTGATCGTATGACATGCTTTGTGCTCTTTCGCAAGTTTATGAAAGAGGTATATTGTGTTTGTAAGGAGTAGTCCATTTGTGATGCTTTACAGTGTGGGCTGTTTCCCACTGCAACATAATTGGAAGTGGAGTCGGAGTCAGAAACGTAAGAAGCCTTATGTTCTAGTTTAAATTTAAAAAGGAGTCCCAATCGGAATTGGAAGCTCGACGGAATCCAAATCTGAAGGATCAGAATGTTTCCTTTTTTTCCGATTCCACCTCTGCTTCTGTCGCCTATTATCCGCTTACGTCGATTTGATTTCCACTAGATCGTAACTTTCTTGTGATTCTGATTCTGCTTATGTTGCTAGTGGGAACCAAGCTGGATGTTCTTCTGAACACGTCTTGGCCCTTCTCATCTCTTCAAATTTTATTATATTTATTTTCTATCATCATCACTGCAAGCACCCACGATCAACATTATTTTGTTCTTCCTTGTTTGCAGGTACTGATCAGGATGCAGCAATATAAAGATGATCTGCTAGCCTCCTGTGTGAGGCTGGTTCTTTCTCTTCCTCTTGAAATAGTCCAGCTTGATGTAGCCTCCTTGGTGCCCGCTATAAAGGTAAGATAATTATGGTACTGTGTTCTCCCTTTGTCCAATCAAATCAAGGGATGAAAATAATGAAATTAGTTTTGTGTAGAAGGAAACTAATCACTGTTATATATTATACAGATGAAAAGGCAAAGTTTTCTTTACTGAGTTGGAATAACATCCGAAATACTCACAAGCTTTGCTTTTTAGAATTCCTTATATAAAGCATAAGTGTAGAAATTATCAACCAAAATATCATAATACAACAAATGGCGATTTTTTTTTATTTGTGTTCAGTACATGTTACACACTTAGAATATTTTCCCCCATTGTCTTTGGAAACTTCTCCAATGAAATTAGCTAACTGCGGTGTAGCTAAAAGTTTACATACATTTAGAACATAAGCTGTTATTTGAGCGGCAGCAGACCCACAAATCCTTGTCATAACCTTGCAACCAAGAAAATTGTATGATAGTATTTCACTTTCCAGTAGATAATTTTACTCAGAACTTTTCAAATTACAGGAGACAGGAGGCCATCATGATCACTTTGTTGAGGCCAGTGTCATATTCTATCCTTAAACATTACTTTTAATATACTGCAACCAATTAAATGAAAACTACTTTGTGTTGATTTGTTTTGTAGCTTACATTTAAACTGGGTTTAAGTTACACTCCTTTGGCCCAAGCTGGCCTGGATGCCCTACAGTGCTGGTCATCTGTCCTCCCTGCTGATGTGTTGAAGCCCTACTTGACTGAAATCCTTCCTTGCTTGGACGGATATTTAAAGACTTCTGCTGAGTCCAGTAAGAGCAATGAAGTGTTTGAACCGCTGCCATGGCATGT
>JAJGOT010000131.1:1115000-1205000 GCA_022457155.1 Cladopsammia gracilis | reverse complement strand
AATATTCCATTTCCCCATCCTAGTACCTAAACTGTTAACTCGATTTAGCATTTGGAATTTTTCTAAATTCAAATGGTAAGGTAATTTCCAACGTTCCATTCCGAAACGGAAAAACAGGACTACCTCTGCAGGTACTCCACAGTCTCCAAACGGATTTTCCGTAAATTGTCTGATCCATTTGACTTTGAACCGAAATTTCCGGATTTTTTGGCTAAATGGTAAGCACCCCTGGTCTCTGCAGTTGTGTTGTCTCTCTCAAACCAGGTGCATAAATGGGTATCAGCGACATAATGTCGAGGGTAACCTTGCGATGGAACATCCCATCCAGGGGGGAGTACTCTCAGTGTGTGAAGACTTACCTTTATATAACCCTAACAGGTTGCTGCCTGTGAGTCTCTTCACTCTCTTGTTCTCTACATGCTTGGCAAAAGTGTCACACAGCCTCAGGGGAGCAACAAAGTAAGTAACAGCTTCAAACACATGAAAATTGAAGAACCGTAGCCAGGGTTAATCATAATGAATAAAAGTAAAAACGTTCTCTGGCTAAAAAGTTTTAAAAATCAGAGCTTTCGGCTGCCTTTACTGCAGTCTTCGAAGGGTGAAAAATATTTGAAGACTGCAGTACAGGCAGCCAAAAGCTCGGATTTTTAAAACTTAGCCAGAGAACATTTTTACATTTATTCAGCTTCAAATACATCAACTTTTTATTACTGTACAAGAACATAGGCTTGGTTTTGGCACGCATGATTGATAGTGCAACTGATTTGTTTCTAGTCGTATATTAATTTTCACAATTTTTGTTTAAAGAGTCCAATGGAAAAATTGTGGAAGCATGTGTTTCCTACCCTTCTACAGTTGGCATGTGATGTTGAGCAGGTACATTAATTTCCAACCTGGCCAATCTATAAAAATCAGTGACTGGATAATATAATAATAAAGTATAATTTATGATATTACCAATATTGACAGTAGGACCTGAATCATTAGTTCAAAGTAAATAAAGTCTCAGTAGTGGTTTATCTTCTAGATTACCCCCTCCCCTCCAAATCTGGTGTTCATTTCTGAAAGCCCCCGAAAACATTTCAGTGATGTTAATGTTTTACTAGTTACGTATGTAACCCTATAGATGAGTTGATTTAACAGATGATGATTCATTCTGATCTACAACATGGTTCACATTGTCATTTGTATTTAGGTTGCTCCCGTTCTTGGTAAGAATAATTCCACAATTTCGTACTATTTTTATCTCATGAATACGCGAAACACTAAGCGAGATATAGTATACGGGAACAGATATGCAAATTTCCATTATCAGTAAACGTTTGTAATTCCCCAGTGTACAGCTTTTGGGCCTCAAGAAAGCGCTGTTGATTGCAATTTGAAACAGTCATTTGACGTTTACTGGAAAGGAAAGAAACAGGTCCAGATAGAGGTCCAAATGAAAGTCCAAAAGGAGGGAGGAACATGTCATACAGACAGATTAAATGTTATAAATCTGGACCTTCCATGTTATCATCTTTCTCACTGTCAAGGACTATTACTGCTTCAAGCCTGAAAAACGTTCACTTGAAGGGCTCATTTATTTAGCTGGGTGTTTGCTGGAGGTGCATCCAAATGTGAGATCATATTCGTATACAGTGTAGTATTGCAAACAAATTAAAGTCAGGCAATCCATGAATAATACAGTCACAACTGTCAAAGATTTGTCTGAATAAGAACGTTTCAGAAGTTGTAGATGTAGAAGTTGAAGTCACTTGCACTTGTGTTTGCATTTGTGTTAGCGGTTGAATTGCACATACTGTATAAACCATGCCCCACATCTACAATGTTATCTGTGTACGATCATTATATCTTTATTTTATGTAGGTGTCAGAGCAGCTATTCAAGCCATTCGTTTTCCAGCTGATCCACTGGTTTACTAATAACAGAAAGTATGAGAGTCCTGAAACGATGGCTCTCTTAGATGCAATTCTGGTATGATGATGCTGCCATGTTAACCATTTTTGGACCTACTTATTCTGAAATTGTCTGTCCATCCATCAATCCAACCACTCATCTTGTGACCTCTCTGTCTGTTCTTCCACCAAACCATCCATCCCTCCGTCCGTCCATCCGTCCACCTATCCAAGGAACATCATTCTTTGTTTCATTGTCATAACTTGTCTAGCAGTGCTGCATATATGACTAATGAAGATTTGCTAATGTTATATTAATAAATATCTATTATTATTGCTTTCAGCATAAAGCTGTAAATAATTACTTGAATTTTAACTAATGTGTTTTCCCCAGGATGGTATTATTCACCCTTCTGACACTGCATTGAGAGATTTTAGTGCCCAGTGTGTGCGAGAATTCCTACAGTGGTCAATTAAACAGACAAGTCAAAAGGTTTGGCAAAAAATAACTTCCCTTCTGTGTGTAATGTGATAAACATTTACAATTGTCTTTTATAACATTTCATTGTTTTTGAGCTATTAATTTTACATTCAGCAGCCTGTTTTAATGGAATTGGTAGTTAGTTTGTTAATCAGGTTCCTCTTATAATATAATTATCACAATTGTTATTGTCCAAGTGTGAGATAGAAATGTAGAAAATGTGGTAATTCTGTTCACTTGTAAGCCAACAGGAGGTTAAGGTTTGCATGTTGACAAAGATAAGAACAAGGCCGATGGTTATAAGATGCTCGTTATTTCTGCAAAATAAAAAAAATTACACTTTAAAAGGTTAATGAGTATGAACAGCCTCGATGAGGCAGAAAAATAGGCAATTTAACCTGTTAAAAATAGTAACCTCGCTCTTAAGCTCACACACTCACCAAAGTATGCCAAATTGAAAAGGTTGATGTTTAAGCTTTTTATGACACACCAGTATTTGCTTTCTCAGAGTTTTCGTTTTAAGTCAGAGTGTGGACGTAATGTCGTGTACTTTGATTTTGCATTTTTTTTTTTACTGAAGCATATCATGAACTCATTTACTGGAGGATGACAGAATGGGCAAATACATTCAACTATAGCTCGAAGAAAGTGGCCATTTTGCCTTATTTGTTCAGTGCTATACAGAATGAATTATTCTTTTCTTCCATTTCGTCCTGGTATATCATATTCCAACATCACTGTGTTCTTTAATGTTGCATTTAGCAATTAGAGAAGAGTCCAATCAACATCAAGTCTTTGTTAAAGCGTCTCTACAGTCTGGCTCTTCACCCAAGTGCAGCAAAAAGGCTTGGTGCCGCTTTGGCCTTGAACAACATCTACACAATTTTCAGGCAAGATATTTCAGGCAGTGCCTTAATTTCTTAAAGCAGTTTAACGTCTTAAAGTACCTATAACCCTTAAATATAGATTACTTCATGGGCAGTGCGGGCATACGGTATTTACGTACGAGTTGGTTCGTATCAGAAATCTAATGAGCGAGGCTTTACTAAGATTTGCGATTGGACGAAACGCTTTTTTCACGTGTGATAAAGTCGTTTCGCCATTCTGATTGGCTGCGAACCCCAAACGGGGTTTTCACACGCCAAATTTCAATAGAAAATCTCATAAGTATGAAATAAATACATATTTTCAGAATCAACTCATACATACATTACGTCACGTTACTGTGTTATAGAGAATTTAATTTACAAAATTGTTTTCAGATGATGTTGTCCCAGTGTTTTGCCATCATGTCTAGGTCAATTTGCAATGCGCTGTTTTCAGCTTTAGGATAATCAATATATAAACTGTAGAAAGTGAATTGATTTGTAAAAAATATTACTTGGAGGTAAGAACAAGTAATTGGATAATAAATGCATACAGGGTCGACATCATCTAATTGGTATTTTGTAAATTCAAATCTCTATAAGTGACTTATGCGGCATATAGAGTTGATTCTGAAAATATTTATTTATGGGTTATACATGTAGGTACTCACTTGAGACTGGGTAGTGATAATGGGAACCTTCAAAGAACTAGCTGTTGGTTACAAGGGGTTTCACTGGGAGGTTTTATTCAACTGCACTAACAATATTTTCATCTAATCCAATTTTAGGGAGGAGTCCTCCTTGGTAGACATTTTTGTGTTGGAGATTCTTGTAAATTACTTGGAGAGTTTGTCCCTTGCACACAATGATGACCATGCAAGAGGTAAACGGTTACCAGCCATGGTACAAATCATATCAAAGGTTCAGGTGGTATTTGGGTTTAAATCTGATGGAAAAGTAAGAAATATATTTTTTTTTCGTTTGAAATTCGCAATTTTTGAAATGTTTTGGAGTTGAGGGTTTATACCATTTACAAAATAATCACATTGATTGGATTTTTTCATTTAGAAAGCTGTAAAATCACCTCCCTAAATCCTTTTCACCAACACTTACGATGTCCTATTTGTAATAATGATAATTATAAGACTATTCAATAATGCTTGTTAAAAGGCAGTTTATGAATGATTGATAACCATATAGCGGGACATACATATTTAAAAACAGTATTTGGGCATTTACTGGCAAGGCTGATTCCAGATACAGAAAAGAACATGACATTTCTTGGGTTTAATTTTGGGTCTATTTATGACTCTTAGTTATGAGAATAATTTGGCTTCAGTTGCACCTGCCCATCACTTTTAGATTTTGAAATAACTGCAAATTATTGTACGACTTGTTTTAACAAGGTACTCAAGATCAGTGTGTTCAAGTTATTGTGCATCTGGAGAGGATAATTAAAGTTCATGCCAAGTTGCTGAATAAGGAAAAAAAAGAAAGAAGAATTCCCAGGTATGTCTAATGCTTTTACAAATTATTACGATAACAATGTATTTAACTACCATTATTTGTATAACTTAAATTTGAGTTTTCTTTCCTTTTTGCCTTCTTTGTACTATTCTTACAAGTTATAGCCAGATTTAATTAATCGTTATAACCCTCAGAAAATCAGAGTATAATACTAAAAAAGATTTGTTCTTGCAGAACTAATTTTTTATTGCTTTTGTGTAGACCAAACTATAATAAAAACTACAATTATTTGATTGTGATGTTATTTTATCTTGCAAGGAAAGGAGAACACGCAAAATATCCAGCATATCACACAGTACATTGTCCTATTACACCTTAGAGTCCCGGTTTAAAGACAGAAGCTGTTATAAATATAATAATTTCAGCAGAATAATAAATCCCTTATTTACTCACATTTTTTCTCGCCCCTGCAGGGCTTAGAAAAATACTACACAACTCGCAAAATATCTACGCGTATTATCTGTTAAACCATTGAATAAGGTGTATTTACTGAACTCTGTTTTAATGCTGCAGGGGGTTCGGAACATTGAGTAGTATAACATTGATTCATATGATCCCCTGGCTTGTTAAGCAATGTGGCAAACCAAGCACTGAATGCCGACATCAATGTATGAGACTTATTTTCCAGTTGGCTCCACTTCTGCCAGGTACTTTCTGAAAAGATCTGTTTGAAAGCGTATTAATTGAACGTGCAGTTTTTCGTTTTTAGGATGCACTTTACTACCTTGTGTATTGTTAAGCCCCAAAATGGATTATGAAGGCTGGCCTATAGCACTTTTAAAAAACTCATCTTTTAGACTCATCTGTTTAGGACGTCTTTTAATTGTTTCTAGTATGATATCCGATATTGGTTTGTGTATTGCTTTCACTTTTTGAATACATGAGGCGTTGAACAAGATATAGTATATGGGGACCGATATGCAAATTTTCACTCGTTCCATCATCTGTAAACTTTTTTAATTCTTCAGTGTACTACGTGTTAAAAGTTGATTGCTGTAGTAAACTTTTTTCAATTTCCCAATGTAATTACGTCATCCAATAGTCTAGACAGTCTCGTTTCACACAATGCATATTTGTCACGCTAAGATGTTTTATTGGTCGTTTTAAATCTGTTTTACTCTTCAATTTGTCGACTTCAAAGTCAGTATAAATATTTAAAACCGATCTGTGGACTTGACCTTACATTGTTTCGTATTCACGAGATGGCTCTTAGAGCCCTTTGATTAGATATAACACAGTTAACTTGGTGGTCGGATTAACCAGGTTTTTCTGTTAACTAAATGGCTGAATGTGTACTTTTTTTCTGCCCCCCAAAATTGGTTGTAATTGAAATCGTTGACAGGTATAAATGAGTTAAAAATTATCATTTTCGTGCTATATTATCTGACTGTTTTAGTATGTACCAAAAAACTATTCACCTCAGTGTCGGGGGCCAATGGTGGATATTTACCTCGCCGCTTTGTGGCTCGGTAGATATCCACCACTAGCCACCTCCACTTCAGTGAATAGATGTTTATTTTTCTTGCAAGGTACCCATGTACTGATATGATTAACTTGTAATTTTTATTTAGCCCATTTTAACATTTTATGGGTATTAACTATAGCACTCTTTAGATTTTATTATTTCATTTTAAATGATACATATTGCCTCTTAATTTTAATTGGGTTCACATCTTTTAAAACCAGCTCAATACTTTTTTGTATAGGTGTAAGCTCTGCTGGTGATTGGATGGGAAAAACTTATAAAGATCACCAGTCTTTGTTTGTTCACAGGTTTGTAAAAATTGAGCATAGATTTTCCAGTGTTGTAATTTTTCCTGTGTTTTGGCAAAACAAGTATAATAATTTATAATAAATGACGACACAATTTTTGTATTCTAATCAGAAAGTCGTTTTCCTTTTATGTAATAACATATTTTTGTGTTTCAAAATGTTAATAGTTAATTTGTTCCTTTTTGTCATGAATACACGAAACGTTGAGCGAGATATAGTATATGGGAACAGATATGCAAATTTTCGCTCCTTCCATCATCTGTAAACGTTTGTAATTCCCTAGTTTATTAGGTGTTGAAAGATGATTTCAATATTTAAATTCCCCAGTGTATTATGTCATTCAGTTGTCTAGACAGTCTCGTTTCACACAATGCATATTTATGTCACGCTAAGATGTTTTGGTCATTTTAAATCTGTCTTACTCTTCAATTCTTTGACTTCAAACTCAGCATGTATAATTTAAACCTATCTGTGGACTTAACCCTACCTTGTTCCGTATTCACAAGATGGCTCTTAGAGCCCTTTTACTAGACATATTTTGGGATTTTATTTTTAATGTTGATATTTGATTATTGAATGCTCATACTGAAAGATTTATCCACATAATCAAACGTTAGAACCATACTTCATGATTAGAGGTTTTTATATCACAAAATTTGTCTGCTATTCAGTGGTACCAATTCATATGAGATAAGATTTTCTGACTCCACATGTCTGTTGAACAATTTAGAAGTGATTCTTAAGCTATTGAATAATATCTTGATTAGTAATATGTAAGATTAAAAGCCATGGAAAGTCAAGATTAATGTAAGAAACTTTTTCAGTTATTACTCTTGTGTGATTTTTAGATTTGAAGGTGGAGGTGGTGGACAAAATGGTATTCAGCAATATCCCACCCTGTCACATGTTGGTGGACCATTTTCCCTGAAAGAGGCATTTGTTTGGTTCGACTTCTTGTTAGCAGCTCTAGATTGTTACACATGGGTGTTTGGTGAACGTCTTCTATCACCAAGTCAGGTTTTTACCAGTAAGTCTAGTTTACAGTTACCATTATTATGTCAGTAAAACCAACCAGAATGTAAACTAAATACACTAGTTGAATAGCATAGTAAGTGTGTCATTAGCTTTCATTAGCTATACTAATACACCTTGCCAACCTGATCAGCACTATTGAGGTATGTCAAGAAATGCACGCTAATGAGATTCATGCTCTTTATGATAGACATCATGAAGTGTCCCCTAGACCTAATTCTCACCTAAACACAAGCAATTTTGTCAAACATGAAGTCATATGGAAATTACAAATAATTGTGTACAATATGAAGTGCCCAAGGTCCGAGTTACGTGCATTTCTGGACATAAGTGGCACTATTTAAATGTAATCAGAGTGATGCAATGAAAGCAGTTTAAAAGGTTTTGTGATGTGCCAGGGTTGCCTTATTTAGGATATTACATCCTAAGGTTTTTGCACTAAATACAAAATGATATGTGTTACATATTTTTATTTAGTGATTTTTCATTGCATTTTCCCCAAGTTTCTTTCCATCGTTGTTGCTTTTTTCGTATTACCCTTACCCATTCCTAAGTTGTGTCAAGAGGTGTTTTTTTAAACAAAGCCATCTTCCAGTCATCGGCCCAGATTCTTGAATGGACGTAGCTGTTGTGTTCTCTCCCTCCCCGATGCTTCAATAGCCAACATGATTGAGATCAAAATTACCAGGTACAATGGTTTAAATAGGGAAGGAAAAACTACATGCAGTGAGTTAAGGAAGTTAGACGTAAAGAAAAGGTTTATGCTTAAAATAGGGGAGATTTGCATAGGCATAGAGTGAAATTGTGGAGACAGCCGACATTGCAGTTCAGTAATAATACTTTATTCATTGACAGCAATATAAACATTAATAAAATGAAGAGGAGATACCTGAGGTTAACGCTGTCGAAGGCTTAGTATTGAGTGTTGTAACAGCCAAAGATTTTATATCCCGTTAATATAAAGCAATAAAATAACTGCTGTAGTTGCATCACAATTGAACATCACTTTTATTCTATTTGTGCACACGTTATCGTGTGCATGAATGAGTGCATGAGTATCAGATGTTGGTGTTATTTGCCAGATGGATAAGAAGTACTGTTTCCGAAGTAACTAGCCAATTTTTTTTTGTAGCTCCAAAAGATGGTAAAAAGTCTAGTGTTCTGTTTGAATCTTTGAACTTTTTCCTGACCAAAATGGCCATGTTTGGCATCAATGAAGCGAGAGAATGCTTCACAGCAGGAGTGGCCAGTAGGAAGGAAGAGGTTTTCACCCCAAAGGAGATTGACAGTTATAACAGGTAAAATACAAAGTAGTCATAAGTCAGAGTTATTTAATATGCAGACATTTGTACGGTGGTACATGGAAAATTCATAGTTATATTTCTATTTCTATTTTTATATATAATCCAATGATTATTGGCCTTTGTCTTCAAGAGTGCTGCTGGAAATTAAAGCTTGATTTTTTACATTTTGGCACATGAGGATACTCTTAGGGAGCAGAATGGCCCTACTCGCTTGGATGTTTATCACAGGTGGAAAACTAGTGTGCAACATACCAAATTTGTACTTGGAAGAACGTTTCACTAAGGGCGCCTGAAGTATCTTAGTTCAAAGTACAGTGGGTTGTGCACTGGAGATCCTTGTTATACATATGGCCAGTTTTCTTTCTATAATATTGTTGATAGTAGCGGCCCTCAGTTAGGTCAGTGGTATTCTGTACATGCGTAGTGGCTGTAGGAAAAGCATGGCCGAAGTAATGGCTACCTAAATAAAGAGTTGCATTGAACTGAAACCTATTGTGTGAAAGCCCAGTGGTCAACAACATCAGGCATCAGGCCACAGGTGTACACGGTCTAGATGTGAACACAGACCCCTCCCAATGTATATTCGTGCCAGCCATTATTTGAAAGTGAATTATTTTTCTCAATATTATTACTACTACTTCGGGCACACCCAATTCAATGAGTTTTCTCTACTCCCCTTTGTCAGACATGATAACTGGGAGTTCCTGTCATGCCAGTCCGGTGTCCCTCTCTAATTGGTATATGAAAGTTATTGCTGGGCGCCCCCTCGATCGCCAGCCATGTGTTGGATCCCAAAGAGGTAGCTGAGAATCAGTCTAGTTCTTGCTTCTCCAGCAATGTCCACTGAACTGTAGTCAACGAGTCTGGAGAGTTTTTCGGAGGGGAGATTTCCATAGAGCTCCTTGTCAGTTACACACTTTTGTTGTATTATTCGTTTCTATTTCTTTGCAGGGGAAAGTGCACAGTCATTGTTAGGGTCATGAACTTTGTGACAGTTTTGCTTCAAGCCTCCCCTCAGGAAACTTTGAAGGTGAAGTGATGTTTAATATCACAAGTTGATAATTTTCTTTGAAGTAACTTGTCCAATTATGTCATTCTTTCATGCTTTAGATGTCCCTTTCGAGTCATGGAGTAGAAGCACAAAACAAGTAAAAGTAGCTTAATCTTATTCCTCCAATCTACTCTCACCTGAGTAACCAACTAAAAATAGCTAAAGTGAATCTTCAAATCACATAATTATTGAATGTGAATTTTTGTAACAAAAATAAGCACAGCGTAAATTCCATTGGCAATGGTCTAAAACAAGTGGCTCATGCTTATAGCTGCGTGTATGTGGAGGTATGAAGCACTTGGGAAGTTTGGAGAGTACTTAAGAAGCTTGAGTTGCTTGAGACATCATGCTCTCCAAAATGCCCATGTGATTCATAACTTGATTTACCCACTCCGAAGTATGAACCAGTTGTTAATTTTAAAAAAATAATTTCTTTGTAGTTTCCATTTCTTTCACAGCAAAAGCAAATTAAAGTTTTTTCCCTCATCTGATGGTTATAATTTCATGTTTAGATTGTTCCTTCTGGGTTTTGGAGTGCTGACCTATTCAACGTTACGTTAAGTTGTGTTATGGAACCAGGATTAATTGGATTCAACATGGGAGATGTTGAAGTTATTGAAAAACTTCCAGAGCAGGTTTTGTATTGCTGATTATTACCATTAAGAAATACACTAGTAGTTTTGATGGATTAAGGTACCTAATGGAAAACTAATCGATTTTCAATTGGTGACAACTCTTTTTGTAGTTTATTATTAAAACTACACGGTTATTTTCCGTGTGTTTTACTCACACCAACCAAACACGGAAACGCGTTTTAGGTAGCATTATACACTGTTGTCTTTGGCTCATGGTTGATGTGGTCTCATCTCGTGTTTGCACACGGAAACAAAACACCATATTTAAATGCGAGTTATATAGATCGCGTGAAGTCTGAAGGGTAACATGTAATGACGATTTTCCCGCTGTTTTCACCTTTCACATCCGTATGTAAAAGCCTACTACTATTCCGAAATGAAAAATAAACCGTCAATGGATTCTACAGTGTCACAGTTATGGTACTGGCTATGCTTCGAATTCTTAATATTTTTTGTACGCTCGTAGAGTTCTTGTTTCTAACTTTAATGCTATTGATGTTTATTTAGACTGGTGCATTGTGTAAACTGTTGGCGCAGAACCTTCCTGGGCAGCTTAAAGAGACCTTTAAAGAGAGCTTAACAAAGAAAATTGCACTAGGAAGGTAACTGTATTGTGATAAAATGATAATTATATAATTATAAAATTATCTGTATTGTACAATGCTATATATGAGGGTTAGAAACCTTTAGTGAGGGGTTGTGTAAAATACTTCACCCAACTTAACCCCAGTTTCACAAATACAATAAATCTCTTTACATTCACAATCTGTTTTTTTTTGTTAACTTTCATCCAATTTTAATAAACTGATACTCCAGGAGAATAGTGCAATTCCAAATGAATGTTTGAAGGTAACTTTGCCAGCAATCTGTTTCAAGTATAGTTTAAAAAACGAGCAGTAGTGTATTATCAGGTTTAAAAACTCGAGGCGAAGCCGAGAGTTTTTACACCTGATAATACACGTGCTGCGAGTTTTTTGAACGGCTTCAAAAACGTTCTTTCAAAAGCGTGTCCCTTCGGAATTAAAACATTTGCGCTTTTGTGCAAAGAGGAAATTAGCATACGAGAAAAACAAGTAGACTAGACTGATTAGCATACAACACATGTGCTACGTCTTCGACGAAGTGACAATTGCTTCCCGGCTCCTGTCGAAAGTTTTGGGATTTTATAGTTCTGAGGGAAAACATCTACTGAAAAATGCTATACTAAAGTTGTCAGGTACGGTAGATAAAACGGCTGACAATTTTTTTTCAGAGGTAGAGAACGAGTGGAAATAAGCAGCTTGCATCTGCGAACCAGTCGCTTACCTGGCAGTTTACACGAGGGCGCTGGTGTCATTCAAATAACGGCTCACTTGTTAAACTGTTGGTTGTTTATTTTGTTGAGAAGATTCCAAATAGAATGGCGAAAGACCAGATTTCGTAAAACAGTACTGCACAATTGTTGCACTAAGAATCCTGAACAATTACTACCCATATCAGTAATCTTTATATAAAGATTACGTGTGATCTTAATATAAATATCACGGTCATTTTAAAATCATTCTCATTAAAAATTCAGCGATAATTGCATTGTTTGCCCATTCAGCCCCGAACTCCCCTGTGACTGAAATCAAAGCCGCCACCAGGCTTTTCATAATGACCGTAGATTACCAGGTATAAAGGCTCATACACGTGATCGATTTGCGTCGTGTGATTGGCTGATATGCTCATGAATTATTAATGAGTTTTTGAAGCCAACTTAGTGCTCACCCAGGCGTATATTGCTTGTCTGTTGCTTTGTTAGCAATAATAAATAAATAAATTAATTAAATAATTGTCCATTGATGGAGAAGAAAAGCCTTAATTGTCCATTGATGGAGAAGAAAAAGCAAGCCTCTGCTGCTAACCTAGCAACTGCTCAGTCCATCTGCGAGGTGTGTATGTCAGACATGTGAATGCCAGATCGGCTTCACCAGCCACAGTTGCAACATCACACCAAGATCTATAAGGATCATCATCATCATCATCATCATCAGCTTCATCATCGTCATCATCATCACAACTACCAAAAATCTTTGTGCATATGACAAAAAAGTCAATTAGGTTGTAGTTATATCATGCTCAAGGAAAAAAATGTAGTTCCCGGCAGTCTGTAGTGATATATTATTTTTTACTTTAATATTTGCTATAGTCACTGTAACCTGTTTGATCAGCTGCCACTGCCCTTGTGTGGCCCTGAAGAATCTCAGGTGGATCATTTGCGTCTGGGGCATCTAGTCCAAGGATACCAACAGCTTCACTCAGCTGGCTTGCTTTTGCCTTCGCAGGTACATTTATTATTTGTGGGAACTGAAATTGTCACAGTACAAACATGAACCACGTTTTTGATGGCGATTGTACAAGAGTTCTGCTGACAGGACTATATTTTCTCGCAAGTATGATACTACACTCCTGAGCTCACAGGCTTTGCCAACCTTTATCTCCCACTTATAAATATTATTTACTGTTACTTAGCTCGATTAGCTGTTTAGTTATTCTGATTAATATTACCTATTTTTGTTTATAATTTTATATTGTAAAAATGTTCTTTTTAAAGTATGGTAATAAAGTGTGTGTTGATTTATGTTGATTTACTATATTAAAGGCTCGCAATTTCAATTGCAATTACAAAATTCAGGAAGCAAAAACATCACAAGAGTGCTTGTGACCCTTTACAATAATCCGTCCTTATCAATATTCTACATGATCTACCATTTACTTTTAGGTGAGCTTAGCAAATCGCTTACATGTATAATTTTTTATGTGTATTCATAACTCATTAGTCCCCACTGAGTTATTTACCATTTATTTATTGACAAATGCTTGTATTGTCACAATGTTTTCAGCCTGGTAGTACATCAGAACAGTTCTCAGCAAAGCTGTTGTCAGCGGTGTATGAAGGTGTTAAGTCGCCTACAAATGTCACTTCTATGATTATAAATGTTACTCCAGCATCACATCAGCTGGCATGTAAATTGTTGGAGTTGGCATATGATCTTGGGTTAAAGGTTTGTATGATTTATTTTGCTTATAAAGTAACATTACTTAGCAGCATGATAGTCAATCTTAACCCTTTTATTCCCAGAGTAAATTATGGAGACATGTAATGCAGATCTAACTTTTTAGTCTGTTGACGAAATCTTACGGTGTGACCATTCAAATGAAACCTGTTTGGCTGTACTTCTGCATGGTATCATTCGTTTGTCATTATTTTACAAAATTAAATTTGGATTTTTTTCGTGAATTTTGATGTTAGGCACTCTTGGAAGTTAAAGGTTTTTAAATAATAATTATGAGTACAATGTTTATACTGTTGGTATTTTTAATACATAAGTTTTTGCTAACACAGCTTTAATTCAAGTTTAAAAGACAACCATTGTTGCAAGGTGTAAACCATTAACCTAGCAGACGTCTGAGGAAACATTTACTTAGTAAACTCAAAGAAAGGTCACATTTGATTGTTTGTTTGAGTTTTCAGTGTTCTGTTGGTTGTTACAGATAGTAATGTATTGCTGTATTGTTGACAGATAATGTAAAATGTAACAGTCGATTGAGTTTTGAACGTCACCATTCCATGTTTTTGAAAAGGGCAGTAATCTTTTTCGCTGCAGAGTATTAAAAGATTGAGATGGATATGCTAAGTAAATAAATCTACATGAACATGATACTAAATTTTAAAAAGGTTTGCATATGATTAAATCTGGATTTTATATTTTGCAGCACAATATTCTAATGGAGTGCATTTTGCAAGAATCAAATGACAATTCAGGTTTGAAGTTAGCTATCAATCTTGTTTGTTAGTTGTGTTCAATTATACTTTTTTGGTAGGGGGGACGAGGGATTAAAGGACAAATTTGATTTTGTATACCACTTGCGCTAAGGTTGCAACTTTTACTTTTTATATGTTCAATTGATGAATAAGATAACTCAGAGGCAGAGTATAGAGGAGAAAGCAATTAGCTCTGAAGTCTAACCTTTAGTCAAGATCTTGGGGTGATATACTCTCATGTTCAGTGTTGTTTTCTTGATTGATAAGGTTTCAGTCGTACAAGATCAAAACTGGTTGACCAAATGGTGGTCTTTTTAATAGTAATCTTTCAAACATTACAGCAGGTATATAACTCGTTCGTCTGTTTGTTACACAGGTTCTTCATTTGGTTTTGCATTCTACCAAACTTTTCAGACAATCATTAATAGCTTCTTCATTAGGCAAGCTAATGTACATGTGTCAAGGATTTTAGCTAAAGCTTCCTCGCATCCAGTTTTGGTAAGACAACTTAGTTCTCAATGTTAAATCAAGAGTTATCATTTTTTGTCAACATTTCAAACCTTTGATGGGTAAGATTTCTTCTCATTCTTTTTATAAAGATGGGCGAACCCATATACTGACATCATTAAAAATATATAGCCTCAAAATACCCTCCTCCAAATTGTCAGACGCAAAGTTCCTTTGTATAATATATCTAACCACCCTTCTGCCGATTATGATCCCATAACAAAGGTTATCTTTAAAGAAAGTCATGCAGTCTGTAAACGTAATTGTTAGCTTTGTGTACTGTTTTACACAGCAGGCCTCAAATAAATGAAATCCCCAAGTAAATCTCTCTTTTTTATTCCAGCATTTGTTGAACCTGACTTGATTGTCACCACTTGTTGATCAATAGTTGTTTATTTATTAGTTGTATGAACCAAATTAATAATTAGAACATGCAGGCAGAAACTAAAAGGTAGAGGTATTTCTGTTATTGATGTTTAAAAATTAGTCAGTCCAAATGATAAAAGCATACCTCGAGTAAATAAATGCCTTCCCCAGTTGAAAATAATTGGTGGGGACCAGGAAACCATGATCACATTCCCAGGTTTCGTGTTTTCTTTGAGAGAACTGATAACTCTGGCTCTTCAAGTTTTTAATTTCTGTTGATGTTTAAAAATTAGTCAGTCCAAATGATAAAAGAATACCTCTAGTAAATAAATGCCTTCCCCAGTGGAAATAAATGGTGGGGACCAGGAAACCATGATCACATTCCCAGGTTCCATGTTTTCTTTCAGAGAACTGATAACTCTGGCTTTCAAAGTTCTTAATTTCTGTTGATTGGGCAGGTGGAACAGAAGCCAACAGATAGTTTTCGGAAGCTTGTCACTTGTTTAAAACTTTGGCAATTGATAGTATACAGCAGTGTTAGTGTAGTCATGGGGTGTGTTGTTTAACTGACTCATTTTTAATCCTTTGTCAGTGATAATAATAGTGGTAGCAGTATAAAAAAGAAACTCTTCTACAATTTACGGTAACATTTGTTGCATTTAAATTATCTTGCACCTAGATTTCAAGCATGTTAAATGGGATTCTTGATCAAGTTATCAGAGAAGGGACGTTGAGAAAAAGGTACTAATTACTGATTGATGTGTGTCTGTTTTTAGTTTGATTCAATTTTGCTTTTACTTTGGGTTTTTAATACAAGTATGTTCAACTGTGATGTTTCCTCTTAAAGAATGTCTTAAAGGTACTACTGAATCCATTGCATCAACTCATGCTCACATTTTGTCAGCATGTAAACTTCGAAAGAATAAACCTCTACAAAAATCTCCGGCAAAACATGCAAGCACTCCATTTGTAAATTTTCTTCAAAATGCCACCAAGCCAACTGAATGCAACAAGAACGATGCCCTCAACCAATTGCGAGTGAGAAATTTTGATGCTCAACCAATCATGAGGGAGTATTTTTGCACTCACTTAAGGAAAAATGCCCTCTTTGTCAGCCAGTCAGCATTCAGTAATTTTGCTCTCTGTGTTATAAACATAGAAAAATCCTCGCGTCTCAATAACATTCAGCATAAATAAAATTTCTTCCTGGATTTTTTTTTTCAAAGAAACTTCAGGATAATAATCCGAACATCTAAAAATCTCCAATATTAAAAAAATACGATTTTTTTGGGCTGGCTGTTTCCTTAAGGAAATGTTTTTTGAAAAGAAATAACTTTTAAACTTTTCTACTTTACTAATTTTACAGTGCGAGGCACCTCACCGTGAGCACTCAACTATCTTTTTTTAGAACTTTGCACGATATCACCAACTAATTCTTATCATCGTTTTCGTAACAACTTTGCGAGGAGGCGTGCACGTCAATTGAATTCCTGCACTGTGATTGGCTAACTTTTAAAAAAAGTTTGTTGTGTGCTCACGGTAAGGCTCATTGCACTTATTGGTAGCAAGGGGTGGTAATTGAACCAATACAAAATAGTCTCCAGGAGTTGTACTAACTTCAAAGAATATTCTTAAGATTTATTGTTGAAAAAGTTGTGTTCAAACATTTTTTGTCTTCATTTTGCAACCGATCTGGTAGATAGTTGTGGTACAAGCGATCTTTGTCTTACCATTTCCAAGAGAGCTATGACTTTCCTTGAATGATGAGAATTATGAAGACAAATTTGTCACATGGTATAAGTCATTACTGTATTTGTCATGTGGTATGAGCGTGAGTAATCACTTTTGCCACATGGTTTCAAGGAAAGTGTTACTCCCCTCATTTGACACACAGTGAATAAAGTCAGTGTAAAGTACCATATTTTAGTATACACTGTAAGTTTCTATAACTTTGTTTTTAGATATGGGTCAGGTATTGTTGCTGCGATATTAAATTGCTGGTCCAACTTTGATGTGTGGTGGAGTGAACACTCTGCTTTAGACCTCAAGCAGTCCATGCTGATGATCATGAAAAAGGTTCTACTTTTAGACCCAAAGGTTAGCAATTACTATACCTTCATCTTTTATTTTTCATTCTCTTCTTAGTTAAGGTAACCTGTTGAACATACTGTATATTTTAATTTAGATTACTTAAATTTTATAGTAAATGTTTTTTTTTTCATGTTTGTTATACCCTTATGTTAAATATAAGGTATAATTTTTTTCTTAAGCTTCTCACTGGTCCGGAATCCAAAATCCTTAAAATATAATGTGAATGTCTAATCATGTGCTCTTAGCCGGACCAGCTTTTTATCTTATGAATACGCAAAGTGTTGAAGAAGTTGTTGTGTACTGGGTCCATAGAAGTTACGATGTTCCAAAGATGTCGGTTTAGTGGTGCAATTATCTTGCAACAATGTCCTGTAGTGAAGTGCTGACAAACCTGTTTCATTCATGTTACAAGTATCTTTTTATTCTGTACAAAATAAGAAAACTTTTCGCCTTTTTATGGCGAGAAGCTTTTACCTATATTGCGAACAATATAGTGTAATTTGATGCATTAACTAAGCTGGGAAGTATGCGTTTTGAGCAGCTTGAAGTGCGACATGTGTGAAAAGATAAACATTTTGTATGCGTGTTTTGCGCAATCGTGCAGATAAGAGAATTCACACAGACCTTTATGGACAAGATGCTTTGATACGTAAAAAGAAGTTGAAAATTTTCGTTTTCTATTCAAAGTAGCCTGAATGTGGAGTAAATTGCTTATTTCTGCATAGAGTTTGTGACGTGTGATTGTTTTTGCAATCAAAACAGGATATTTAAAACTGTCATTATATGGACCTCCCGGCTGGTAAATAAGATAGTTATATATATATAAACTAATTGTGAAGGTCAAGAAACCAACTTCATAAAGGTCTTTAACTGTATTTGCTCTACTTTTCGGCCGTCGCGGCCTTCCTCAGGAGCGTACACTAGTTTGACAATAACCGTAACGGTTAGGTCAATATGAATTCAAATAATGCACTTACAATAAACGGTTAACTATGACGAAATAGCGATAACTTGACAAGTTCAAATAGATTAAAGGCGCGCGCGCGTGTAAATTTAGAGTAGGTCACGGTAATAATACAAGATCACAATTACAAGGAACTTAACATGATTACATAAAAAAATATTTATCGCGGCCTTCAATTTGTTAATCCAAAAGCTTTCTCTAGCTCTTCTGATTGCAACGTTACTATTTCGTACCCCCTCTAGCACAGTTAATTTAAAATATTTAAGGCCACAGGCCCTAAAATGTCTGACTGTGGGAATATTCTTCTGACCGGTTGAAATATCCGAACGGTGTTGGTTTGCACGCAAACGTATACAGTTCCCGGTTTCTCCAACATATTGTTCCTTGCATTTCTCACAGTTCACTAGGTAAACAACGTTGGACGTTTGACACGTAGTGTTCTCCCTTAATGATACTCTTTCTCCGGTAGTAGTGCTTACAATGATTTGCGTAAATTAACAAATTAACAAATTGAAGCCCGCAATAAATAATTTACTGTCTAAGTTCCTTATTATGAAAGATCATTTTGTTTGTTTTTAATCATAAACACTATATCAGGTACCGATATGAACATTTCGAACACCAGCACGTTTTTCTTTTTCATTAATAAGCAAGAATGGATGTGACATAGTAACAATAGTCAGTAAAAGATGTTTTACGTCAAATTGTCATATTTCCTTCTTGTCACAGATGATTACAGATTCAAGCAGATCAGTCTTGCCAAGCTTGTTTGACATGTATTTATCTTTCATAAAAGACAACGTGGCAAATGTAGCTTTTAAGGTGAGTTATTTCATCACATCAGGAGTCCTTAACATTACATTGATCTACTTATTTTATTCACAACTCAGTGCTCGGGATCTCAAAGCATCAACCATACTTCGTCTGTTGAATACCAATAAACAAACTACTTTACTCTTTTTATTAAAAACATCTGGGTGGATCTCCTGATTATTTTGTTCACCTGCCCAAGTATCATAAATTTTGATGAAAATGTAAATCAATATATTCATATTATTAAGCTAATATGCTGTTAACAGAATGATAGAATTTACAAAATAGTAGCAGTTACAAAAACGTTTTGAGAAGGACAAGACATTACTCGTGTCAGGTTGTTGTTAAAAGTCTTTTGCCCCATTTTTTCTTGATCAGTAATATTGGGTAGTTTTAACTTATTATTAGTGCCTCAAAATTAGCAATGTCTGATTGCATGTAATGTAAGATGCCTGTGTGTTTTCCTGTTAATTTATTTGTGTTTGTTTGTGCTCTTCTGGCCTTGCAGGTTTTTTGTTTTCATTATGTCAGTGACTAAAAGTAACCATTATGTTTTGACACTCTAAGCACATCTCTCTGTTAATTCATCATGTGTATTGTAAACTGAAGGTTCCCCAAAACAGTCTTTCTTATTTCTATTTCACTTTTAGGCTTTGACTTACTGAATTGACTTAATCCTCCTCATTCCTTGGGGGACATAAGGTGTCCACTCTATCTTTACACTACTTTCTGTTTAGCACAATCCCTCTTGCCTTGTCTCAGGTCATAAATTATTGTTTTTGTAAAGATCGTTCAGGTGGCTGAGACATCAGGTGTTGTTAACATGACACTGACACTGTGTACAACAGTGTACTAAGTAGTTTTATTTGGAAAGTTGTTTTCTAGAAAGAAATCAAAGTATGTGTATAAATCGGAGGGAAGGTCTTGTCTTGAGACAAGAACATTTGGTATCTGTTGCTGTTTAAAGTGCTACTTTTGTTACACTTCAACAGAGCCAAGTACTAGAGCTTTTGCCATACTTCACCAAGCTACCAGAAGAGCATCTGGCTAAATTGAAGTAATAATTTAATATTTATATAATTAATTTTGTAATACCATTATAATACCAGCATTCCTTGTGCTCATGCCCCACACTACTGTATGATAAAATGTGGTTGCGTTTTTGCAGAAGTTTCTATTTTTTATTTCTTATTATTTATTACTGTCGAAAAAAAAAGGTCGTCCCCAGAAATTAAAGACCTTTTTTGCCAGCTAAAACCTCTATTGTTGTAATGCAATGCAAGACTACTTTCTAGAATAATTGCAAGCTTGAGTTTGCAAACTGAGTAATGCCAGACAGGTTTTTGACGATTTTCAGCCAGTTATCTCCAGGCCCAGTAAGCTTATGTTATTCTATATCATAGCGATTTGTGTAATTATGAACCCATTGAATTAATTGAAGTAAAAAAAAGTCGAACAGAATAACAAACATTTTTGTTGTTGTAGCACTTTAAAGCTAGGTAAATTGGATATCAATGTTTTAGATAATCACTACACATTCCTCTCTTTTTCATTTTCAGACTTGCGTTGGACATGTTTGTGACAGTAAATTTCCCTGTGGAATCCAAAGAATTCATTAAGGGTAGTCCTCAATATAACGACTATATCCAGGCATTAGATAGGGTAATGATTATACATCACTTTCGTCTCCTGTAAATAAAAATGCCCATCGGCATTATATATGGTAGAAAAGAAGATCAGATAATCAAATTTAGCCGAAAATGTATTTTAGTACATTGCGAGAACTAGCAACATGTTTACACCCACCTCAGAAGCATTGAAAATCTTTGGAACCCTGGTCTACATAGGAAGTCTCTAGCAATTAATTGGGGAAATGAGCAGAAGTTTGTTAGGAACATTTACATAACCTTAACCTTACATCAAAAACGAAAGAGATCACTGGGAAATTTTTTAGTTATGGGCACCATAGAAGTTCAAAAAAGGTCTTGAGTGGTCTCGAAGTAATATTCATGAATTTCATCATGACTGATTCATTATTATTGATAACAATCATACATTATTTTTCGAAAGCAGGATAGACTGGTCGAAGCTGTTATGTAAGAAGGCAGTGAGTTCCTATAAGTTTAGGACCTTGGTATATACATGTAATATGGTAACCACTGATGACAAGATAGTAGTTAGTTTTGGTTACGGACTTATAAACAGCGCCATTTTCCAAACTTTTATTTTTACCGTGGTTGCGTTTTGTGTTATTTTCTTTCAAAGTCTAAACAGTCAAAGGCTAAAACTGTTAGCAGCCACCTTCCTTGTTCTGTAAGACCTGGGTGGCCGAATTCCACAGTTCATGTAAACGTATCTTGACTTGTTCATTCATTTTATCTTTAGCTCCTTGCAGCTTTTGTCACATCCAGTAGTCTGATGCTACTTGAACTGCTGATAACGGTCATCTGCCGTGAGAGTCGACATGTACATGAAGATCAAATTCAGAAGTCACTAGTAGCTTTTATTCAAAGGCAAGTGTTTGTGAATGTGTGTTATCATGCTTATCTACTGCTGACTTTTGGATATATGATGTAGGTCAATTTTAGTTCTGGTTCAATTTTTTTCAAACCAGTTTATTTTTTTCAAACTGGTTTATTTTTTTAAAACGATTAATTTTTTTTTGAACCAGTTTATTTTTTCAAAGCAGTTATTTTAATTGAGGCATAAAACAGAACTACTATATAGAGTTAAGAACTGATGTTACTTTAAAACCCTAAACACTGATACCTTTTGCTGAATTTATGTGCCAATTGCAGTTAGACAGTGAGCAATCCATGTCAGAAATGCTAAAATTGGTTTCACTGCAGTTATTGAGTGATAAGGTGTACAGAGTGTAATGATTTATTTTATCGTAAAAATCACTGGACACAATTAAATGTTCCGATTTAATGTTTTTTGTTTGTTTGTAATAATATTGAATCATATTGCCTTCTAAAAAACAATTTGTGATTCAAACAGATTGGGTCCTGTGCCTGTTCAAGCCAAAGCAGCCATGGATGTATGCTTTGCAATATTCTTGAATGAGCGAGACTATCGTCCTGACAGGCGCCGAGCTGTGATTGAACGGGTCTGCATTACATTCCTCCTGAACACATCTGCTGCAGCACTGAGAGATTTTTACCTTGATCACATCAAAGACATCATGGGAATAATAGAAGGGAAGCAAGCAAAGGTACCTAAAAGTTAGCTGAGAAGTTTTATGAATGTTTGAGAAAGGAGAAGATGGTATTGAAATGTGGGAAGTTCCGGTTGTTTTTTTACTCCTGTATATATTTGCTGCGAGCCCTTTGGCGAGCAGCACACTAATCGTGACAGGCTCCCTGGGTTTCATTTGACCGAGTGAGACCTGGGCGCTTTATATACGGCGCAATAGCTCGTTTTGAGGATTTCGTGGACTTTTTCGTGGACTATGATTTTGAGTGAGGATGCAGTATGTATCGTCAGCGGCAGTAGTTGTAGAATTCTGCGTGGTCAGGATAGGTCTGAACATGTACAACTGTATTAGTAACTGTAAAATCAACTGTATTAGCGCGCGCTAAAATAGCGAATTAATTTCGCGATCATATGGCGAGTAAAATAGTCATTTTAAGAGAAAACGATGATTGGTTTTGAACGGCTGTATTAGCAACTGTAAAAACAACTGTATAAGCGCGCGCTAAAATTGCGAATTAATCTCGTGATCATGTGGCGAGTAAAATTAAGATCGGACGACGAGTACGAGATTGAGTACGAGTACGACTTTTAAAACTTAGTTCGCCGTACTCTAAAGAACCATTTACCACACAAATTTTATACCTAGAGTCTTCTTATCTTCTGGTTTGCAACAGGAGGGACCGATAGTTTTGGGGACGTGACTGGCTTTAAATTCAAAAGTCGTACTCGTACTCAATCTCGTACTCGTCGTCCGATCTAAAGTCCCCTATTGTCATTTTAAGAGAAAACGATGATAGGTTTTGAACAACTGTATTAGCAACTGTAAAAACATCTGTATTAGCGCGCGCTAAAATTGCGACTGAATTAATTTCGCGATCATAGTCATTTTGAGAGAAAACGATGAATGTTATCGAGTTTCTAAAAGTAGTAATTTCTCTCGAGTCTGCAATTGCATGGTTGAAAGATAAAAAACCTGATAAAGAGCAACCACACAAGTCCGGAGTGTGACGCTTTGTTTTTTTGAGCAATTTTTGAGTGACATTTTGTTGTTTTTTTAACTTGTCAAATTTGAATTTTTGCCATTTTTGAACTTTAATTAGTACTTTGCTGACGCAATTTGATGACATTAAATGCGCTATTTCAGCGCGCGCTAATACAGTTGGTTTTTCGCTATATAGCGCGGCACTCCTAAAGGTAACCAAAGCCGAGGTTTTGCGTTCTTGCTCGAGGTAAGCTGTTTACTTATTACGCAGAGTTATCATGCAAACACAATTGTATCATTCGCTGGAAGAAGTCATGGAAACTACCGGAAAATATGGATTACGAAATCCTTTAGCTTGCGACCGCTGACCAATGTTTTTGTTGAAGTTAATCGCCCCGTCCGGGCCTCGTTTAATTTTGCGTCAAATTTCCCACTATGTAGCACGAGGGAGGAAAGATTGCGTGACAAGCCCTAAGGATGTCTACATTGGACTATGACTATGCGGAGCTAACCCCTCCTCGTCGTATACCCGGGGGCATAAAACATTACAAGCTAAGCAATGGAAAACGACGAATTCTGTACTAATTTAGTACTATATTTATATTTAACACAAATTCATGCTTATTATTCAAACAATTCACTTACATTTTTGGGAAAATATATACAAAAAAAAACAGTAATCATAACATAGCCTATTGACAATCATAAGTATTGACACTACACTGTATTCCACCCCCGTCCTCCGATTTTTTGCTCTCGCCCCAATTTTCGCGCGGCCAGAATGCGGGAACGCTTGCTACGCAGGCTAGAGTAACATCGCAGCACTTCACTGGCTCTCAGCTATTTCTAGTATAAATTATAAATTAATGCTTGCCTTCTCACTAATGAGGGTCAGGCAGTACAAATCATACATCATGTGCCCTGTTTGGCAAATAGGATTTTTACTTTCCACTTAAATATTTACTTTTCTGGACAAGTAGAAACGAATCTGGGCAAGTGTATAACTGATTAGAATTGAGTTTTCAATCCTGTAGTTATTATTGGTAATATACAATTTCAATGTAGTTCTTACTCCTGCTTCTCACATTAACCCAGATAAAGAAGTAGTGTGTGCTGTTTCTAACTATAAGGATATGAGCAAAGACAATTTTGCGCACTTCTGAGTGTAGGTTAGAATGAAGTCGTCCAACTGACACTTGCCATTTCCCAATACAGTATATTCCACATTGAACTTAATATGTTCAATCATGGGGTGTTAGTTAATAAACTGATTATACTCGTATCCTTTTACAATCAACTGGATGTAAATAATAGAGAAACTGTACAATACAATGGTGCTTTATAACGCTATGTAAACTTACCTGCAGTACTGGTGTAATTGTCTCTTTTCAATTCACTTTCTGCCCAGTGTGGTTCATGAGTGTGAAAACCCTGATAAGACAATTCAGTATTTTTAGAGAGTCAGTCATGAAAGGATTTGTGTGAATTTTTTTCAGCCATCAGAATCAAGTTTTGAATCCCAAGTGACATCCAAGTTATGCTGTTTTGAGCTGGTAGAGATGCTGTACACTCGCCTTTCTAAGTCTGAGCTGAACACACCAGAATCCATCATCAATAAGACTTATGCTGGAGAAAATGTCAAAACAGGAAAGGAAATGACAATGGCAATAACAAAGTAAGATTACCAGACTGTTAATTTGCTTGCCCCCAAAAAATAGTTACTGCGCCCTTCAATAACATGCAAACTCTAAAGTTCAAAACTCAACTAAGGATTATGTTTTACGTTGCAATCATAATAATTATTATGGCGACAAACACTGGAGCCCTGAAAACAGAAACTGACAAAATTGATCGAAATCCACTAATCATAACCCACAGACATGACCTTTTGATCATTTTGCGTAAAGTTCAATTCATAAAGATATATCTTTATATATTTATGTGCAATTAAAGTATAATTTGGGATGAGATTATAACATACAACTGAAGTTTTATTTTGTATCTTTTTTCTTTATTATTTCGTGGCATACCTGGAAACTAGCTCTTACGCTAAGCGTACCGACCACGCTAAATAAAGGATTGATTGATTGACTGATTGATTGATTGATTGATTGATTGATTGATTGATTGATTGATACAACTTGTTCTGCAGGGCAGCTCGTGCAGCTATAGTTGAAGACATGCGTGGTGAGACAGTCGCTCTTGAACTGAGGAGGCAATACCATTGCTATGCTTACAATTCTCTGGTTGCTTTGATATCTTGTACACAAACAGAGCTCAAGTTTTATGTTGGATTTCTTTTCTCTGAGAATCCAGTCAAGGTTGGTAAATATACACCTTTTCATTTGCAACTTTCAGTAATAAAGTGCAATCGTTTTATTCCTTGGTGTTTTGTGAAACAATCGTGCGAGCTCAGCCCATTTCACCATTTCCCAAAATGATTGCATGGTATAGCTATAGGCTTCTAACAGTTTTTATTTCTCTTCTTCAGGGTCAGTTGCTGTTAGATAACCTAGTAGATTGCACAAAGACATACGAGTTTGAAGTGGAGCTTTCTGTAAGTTAAATCTCCCTCTCCTTCCCTATCTCTATAACTCAACGTAACTAATCTTTACTTCTTAATGTCTTTAAGGCCCCTATTGAAAGAAGAAAACAGATGACTGCAATTAGGAAGGAAGCCCGCTCCCACAGTTTGGAGGAAAATACTCAAAGTGGATCTCCTGGGTTAACTGGTCAGATGCCCTTTACATGCATCACAGTGATTAGTATACAATGACAGGATGGATAAAAAATAAATCTAATGATTTCTAAGTCAATGCACCTTCGTGATTAATTTTATGCTAACTGATATTCGTTCATGTTTCTAGAAGACTCATGGTTATTCATAGAGCCAAATGGTCTGCCTCCTACCAGTTGATATTTTAAACATGTTAGGTTCAATTTGCAATATCTGTTTACATATTTGAGTGGGTGTCTGTAAATTAGCTGAATTATGTACTCTCTATGAAAACAATAGTTAAATTTTTTTAAACTCATTTTTGGCACGTTTTAATAATATTGACTTCTAAGGGAACTACTTTTTTTCTACATCAGGTCAGTCAGTTCATTACATGTGCTCTCAGTACCTTGCCAACAGTAGCCTGAGTGAAGATGTTAGTCAGTATGACTTTTCTACCCCAATACAGGTAAAATGAAGTGTTGTGTGTGGCAGACTGAGTTATTACCCATAAAAATATTTTGGGATTTGTGACAATATTGCTTGTACTATCTTATGTCATCATGTTTTGCAGGCTTATTCGGCAACTGAAGCGACGTCAGTTCTGTTCAGGGCTAGTGAGGGTAGCACAAGTACAGAAAGCAAGGTAACACATAAAATTTGTATAATTTATTTACATTCTCTCACTATTCTAATGGAATTGGAATTTCAGCAACTCTTTATTTCTTTTCAGTGTCTTCAGCTTTCATAAATGGAAAACTTATTAGAAATAAGTATTCTGACACATATTGTGCTTTACAAAACCGCTGTTTTACCTTTCTTTGTAAAGATGACCTCATTGTCTAAATTTTTTTTACATGGAAAGATGCAGGAAGAAAAGATAAACTAAGCTTTTCCATTACTGTGCGAGCAGACTGGAAACTTACTTTATTGTAAAACACAGGAAGAGTCATATGAAGTGAGTGAAGATACTGTGGAGATGGATGAGTTGAACAGTCATGAGTGCATGGCAAAGATGGCTGCCCTGTTAAAGCACTTACAGCAAAACAAGATTTCACCAGAACACCCAAAGGTATGGAACCCTCAGAACCGAAGAAGGAATTGGTTGCTTCAATTCAGGAAGCCTATATTGGAATTATCTCCAATTGTAGTTACACATTAGGTTGCTATACGAAGTTGGCTTAAGATTAATTGTCACTTTCAAAAACAAAATCATGCACATGTACAACTGTACAGCTCATATTATAAAGATTGTTGGATGGATGAAAGTGGCCAACATGTACACAATCAGAATAGTAGTACCAAAAAGCATCACAGAAATGATTTACAGCCATGCTCCGTCACGCGTGACCAGTATTTTTGAAAATTTGAATGGATTTTTCAAGTTTATGCGTTGGTTTTGTAAAATTCAGTCCGAGATTCGGAATTCCCGTAAGAATTTCACCGTATTTTTGGAAACAAAGAGCAACAAAGTATCATTTTAATTGAAATGTTACATATCCGAACAATATTTGTTTTTTTATGCGCGTAGCGAAGTTATTTGTCCGTTAACTCGTGACTTTCAAAGTGTTTTCCAGCGAGATCTTCAAGGTTTCATTGAAATCTCAGACGTTACAAAGAAATATTCAAATGTTCATTTCAGTCTTTGTGATTACTGGTCAAGCGTGACGGAGCATGGCTGTAATTGTTCTTTTGTTCTTGCTTTACAAGTTTGCTGTTGTAAGATCAAAATAATGCTTCAAACCAAACCAAACCAAATAGTGACAAATCTACAGAGTTATTTTCTTGCAAGGAAAATGTCATTTTGAAATTCTGGAGTCTGGGATTTGATTTTGGTCCCAGAGCATATAGTAAAATTCAAGAGAATTTCAGAGCTAAATTAGATCAACATCTCCGCACTTCTGCTCCACCATTTAACAAAACTTGGATAGCATAGTATTAAGTCAGTATAAGCTGATTCCATAAATTTAACACAAATATAACTGCCAAATTTTTCACTGGGTGCAATTTTATTCAAATAGTGGGGTCCATTCTGATATCCCTAAAAATGTGCCTATGTTAAATCGAATTCCTTCATATGATAGCTGTAAGTTTTCCTAAAGTTTAAAAGGCCTCGCATTAGATCCAAAATAGTTATGACCCAAAGTTTGTCATAGACGAAATTACATCGTAGCCAACTTTAATCATGTAGTATTTCAACAGCTAAAAATGTATCTGAGATTTTGTTGTCATTTGGCAGGGAGTCCTTCCTGTAGAGATGCCAACTTGGATGTCTCCATTGCACAAAAAACTGACTTCGTCAAGTACTCACATGAACATCCGTCTCTTTATTGCTAAGCTGATTATTAATCAATCCAAGGTACCTTTTTCAGTGATCTGGCATTTATTTACATGTTGAATTTGAATTTTAACCACGGCAGGTTGATTGACAGACAATGTATACAGATACGAATGTGTACCACTGTAATGTTTGATCGTCAAGTGTATTTTAATCAGCTTAAGGTGGCTAGACACAGTTTGCACACGCTCTGTGATTTCTACTGCTGATGCAAGACAGCTTGCGTTTTGAGAAATCTAAAATGACACCTATACAGCAATCAGTTATATTATTCTGTTCAATGTGGATCATTGCAGTTTTATTTTCCGCCTCAACATCAAACAGTCTGTTATATGTGAAAACATTTGTTGTATCACCGGATAAAAGATACTATAATTGAATAATACCGTGCCTCTTGGGGTCATTTTTGGTTGCAAGGGGTGGTTCCAGAACCCAATCAAATGCAATGCATGACAGTTAATAAAATTATTTAAAAAAATTAAAAATTATTAAAATTATTAAATATTATTATATTATGTTATTAAAATTATTAAATGTTATTTGAATATTAATCAACTGTGACTGAATGTTTTAGTAGACATATTTTGATTTTTAACGAACTGCTCGTTAGAATTTCGTCAAATTTTGCAGGTACTAGTTCAAAAACTTGTAACTCACCAACTGACAAAAATCGAAATCTGACAGGGGACATTTTCACAAAACGTTAAAATGTAAACCACCAAAGACACCAAATAACGGAAGGTCTGTCTGTCAAAATAACATGAGATAAGTGCTAACATGTGAGAAACATTTGACTGGATTTTCTGAAATTAGTATTTAATGGTAGTTTATAACTAACCATGTTAATGGTTTTTATTAATTAGCTCATGAACAGGTTTAAAATATAAATCTTACCAACTTTGGGAATCCAGGCTTAACAGATATAAGAAAACTGTGTGCGGTCACCTAAAGATAAGTTCTAATGGTTCCAAAACGTCTGCTTTGTTGTACCTATTTTTCATTAACATTAATTATTGTTGTTTTGTCATTTCTAAAGATATTTGAACCATATGCAAAATTCTGGCTTACCCCTCTTATGGAGCTGATCCTGCAAATGAAAGAGGCCGAACAGGCTGGCACTGAAGGCATTAATTACTTTGTTGTTGATTTGGTTGTCACTTTGCTGTCATGGAATAGCACTGCAATACCTGAGGTAAGATTAATAAACCACTGGTAGATAAGGAACAGACAGTTATAAGTCATTATCTTGCTAATTGTGCATGTAAGTAGATTTTCTTCAGTTTGTCATGAGCACGAGAACAGGATTACTACGGAGCTACAGAATGTCTCAAAAGATTGCATGAAGTGTACTGTATGTCAGTTGGTGATAGAGCAAGGCCAGCCCAATCCAGAAATAGTCTCTGCCATAATACCTGTAGGTTGGTGGGCTTTGTGTGTGAAGAAGCTGTTGTATCTTGTGTATTTCCTCGGCTCCCTCTATTGGTCATCTCTTATGGTTAGCTCTACTTGAGTACTGGTCGGCGCGATAGCTCTCATGACACTTTCCTTGTGAGTTGCTGTAGCCTCTCGCATCCCTGTGTGTATGTTCACATTGTTATAGACATGGCATAAATGACTTTTAAACTTTAGTATGTGTTAGTTTTGAAGTTGATCTTTCTAGTTTTTGGGTCATGTTGTAATCCTCTCATTGGGTTTCTAGGCATTGTTCAATTAGTTCTTTTTGTTTTTGACATTTATTAATTGGCTCCATGATTTTCTTTTTACTAAAACCTGTCAGACCAATCTGCTCTCTTAGGAATAAGAATCTGATACTGAATAGTAACGTTTGTCACTTTAATTTAACGGTGAATATTCTATTTCACAATGTAGTTCATTTATTTATAAGTCTAATATCGCTCACCATTTTTTTTAGGATCGTTACCTGACAAGCAAGCTTCTGTCATTTTTGATGTCCAGAACTCAACACAGGACTCGTTCAGTGTTCAGAAATAATTTAGAGATTATTAAAAGCACGATTGAAATCTGGAAGAGCAGCCTTCAAGTGCCTACAAAGTAAGTGATTGGATTTAACTTGCTTATATGACTACATTAAATTAAACTTAGAATCCTTGCCTAAATAAATATAATATTATAGTTGTCATCGCTAAAAGGTGTCTGCTTACATGAGGTTCGGTTCTTGTTCAAATGCCAATCTGAATGTTGGAAAGTTGTTGCATATTCAGTGTTGGCTTATGGTGGGAGTTCCACTCTCATTGGCTGGTTCTTGGTTCCCTGGTAAACGCTAAATTAAATTAAATAAAGCCTCTATTATAAATGGACACAGCACATAGGTCATACCTTTGATTTAGAAGCATATTTCTAAGCAAATTTCTTCAAGGCATCTGGGTTCCCCCTAAAAAACGTTTTGCTTTTGCAACGTTTTATATTAATTCAAAATAATTCAAATTATTTCAAGGGTCATCTTTGATGCATTTGCTAATCCTGACCCCATGAAGAAGGATAATGCTGCTGGAATCCAGTTGCTTGGAATCGTTGCTGCTAATGGCCTTTCACCTATCTCAAGTGATTCCACTATTGATGAACAAAGGTGAGCTTTAATATGCAGGGGCAAATATCACCACCTACCTTGTGGGCTACTTTGCTGTGCAGTTTTTAAGAGGAGATGGCGTTTATAAAAACTACCCAGTTACCTTCAAAAGTCGGACATCTACTTCATTTACCCTTATGCATGGTTAATTTGGCCCATGCAATCCTCTCTTACCAGTACCAAAACTGACTCTAATGTATTTTATATCCTGCTTATCTCAAACCGTTTCCTTTGTTTTCTTTCTCTCAACCTGGTAACACACAGCTGACCCACACAAATCTCACCAATTAGCCCCGAACAGTCCTACAACACTGTGGTCTATCCTTCATCAGCACATTCTACTCTCGCAGCTTCTGAATGGTTTTGAAGTCCCCCTGTTGAGGGGAAATCACGAATGGCCAAGTAAAATGAGGGTCATCTTCTTCGACTACATGTACTTGCGACCTAGTCATCCCCCTCTCAAGCGTCACCTTTCTCACAGGCCCCTTAAAATGCAGAGAACCCCTTGCCAGTGAACTTTGATGAGGTTGGATTGGAATCCACTATATCCCACTGCCATTAATCCCTTAGGAAGTGAAACTTTGAATTCCTGTTTCTTCAGACACTGAAGTCCCTTATCAACCGCCTGAGAGATGTTTAGGGAGTGGTTTGCAGGCATGGCTCATGGACATTATTAAAAATAAATTAATATGTTAACTGCAGTGGGATACATGTCTGCTCTAAGTCACAGTGGCCGGTGTAAGGGGACAGGGACAGACTGAGCCCCAGATTATAGTAAGACTCGCCAGTAGTCACTGTATGAAGCTTGTGTTTTGAACTCGTTTAGTATTAAGATTGAAACTGGAGGATTATTTGTTGTCACTAGCTACTGGGAACTCTTCAACTGACTGTGTATTTCACAGGTTCTACAGTTGTCTTGTGAATAATTTAACGTTCAAGTACAAAGATGTCCATGCTGCTGCAGCTGAAGTGATTGGACTGCTAATGAAGAATGTGGCTGACATGCAGAAGGTAAAAACGTTGCTGTGTCTGTCACTTCCTTACTGTACAGTAATTGGCAAAAGGAATACAAACAACTCCATTTACCTAACTACTGACTACCAACTAACTAGAACATTACTTAAAAAATAGGTAGTCAAGAATGATCAGACGACCAGCCTAAAATGATTCATAATACCTTGTTAGTCCCTAGCGATGGTGTTAATAAATTGGCAAAGTCAGCAATTTATGTGCAGTCTTAAAAATGTTATATCAGACCTTATTTTGATATAAATCGACGGAATTATGAATAACTATACAGTAGGTTTTGGTGGCATCACATGTGCACCGATTTGACAAACCTGAAACAAGTGAATGTTAACCAATATCTCCAGTTATAAAATGTCCAGTTCTATTTACTTAATAAGCTTGTTAAATATGGATAATTGTATCTAGTCCAATCCCAACAGATTCTGATATCTGTTCATTCAGTTATGTATTCTTCTTGTTAATTGCGTGTTCACGTTGCCAGGTCAAGTGAATTTTTATCATTGTCCTTTTTTAACATCACTGCAATGGATACATGAACAAAAACAAGTGAACATAATTATGGCAACAGTATTTACTCTGATGTGCATGAAAAAGGTAGTGGATATTGGCTTCAAAGAATTTAGTTAAGGAACCTTTTTGTCTCATGATAAAAATATTTCATTTACACCCCACAATTGTACCATATAAGTGAGCTTTTATTTTCACATACTTATGTATTAGGTATATGATGGTCCTCTGCATGATATGGTCACTCAGAAGCTTTTGTCATTAATAAATGCAGCAAAACCAGAGCCTGACAAGTTCATTACATGTGTACACAAACTACAGCTCAACTATCCTCCTATTGTCGACAGGTGCCTGAGTTTGATTGTAATCTTGTACTTGTAGTGTATAAATCATTCATTTACTCGTGCATTAACTCTGCTGTAGTCAATTAATTACAGTTAAAACGTGAAACAAACAATGACATTAAGGGTTTGATATTTCCATGTAATATGACAGATAATAATAAGTTTACATGGGTTGTATGCAGCTTTCATTGTTCATTGCGCAAAAATGAGATTTTTCTGATGATTCATTCTAGTTAAAGGGAACCTCCATTGTCAGAACAAATTGACGTTAAATTGTTGAGAATAAAGTCGAAATTTAAAATTTTTGAAAAGCAGGTGCAAATATAATTTTAGTGTACAAATAAAATGGATATAAATATCGCCTGTTTTCGCTTTCAAATTTCCCGCGCGCTGCCATTTTGTGACGTGTTACGGTTGCCGCTATTGTTAAGAATCGAAGTTCTTTTGTATGTAACAATATGACAACCGTAACACGTCATAAATATTCAAAATGGCAGCGCGCGGGAAGTTTGAAAGCGAAAATAGGTGATGTTCAAATCCATTTTTTTGCACACCAAAATTATATTTGCAGCTACTTTTTAAAAATTTTTAATTTAGACTTTATTCCCAACAATTTAACGTCAATTTGTTATAACAATGGAGGTTCCTTTTAAGAATTTTGAAGTACTTGTGGAATAATGCATCAGAAATAGCATTGGCGTGCTGTTACGGAAGTTTAACCAGCTGTCAAAAATTCTACATGATATGACCTACATCTCTCACACAAGTATGCTCCCTGCCAATATGTCTCACTTGATAAAAATGAACAATATCACCTGACAGTGTGTACATTTCAATGTTTTGTATTTTCCTCAGTCCAAAAGATACTTTACAAGGCTTAGCATTTCAAAGTACCTACTGTAGGCTTTTCCTCTTTTTCACAGTCAATATCATTTAGCATTACTATATAACCACCTAGATGTTTCTTTCTGTTCATAAAAATCCCTTAACCATTTTCAGGTTAGTGGTGATATATTAGTGTAAGCAGGTGCTTTTCAGATTGGAATGTACATATAAAATCCAAATTATATTGCTTTTATAAATGGGCACAAGCCCTCAAAGTCAAAACTGGCAAATTTCCTGCCTTCTGTTCGCAGAAAACTATGAATGTGACAAAACCAAGCATCGTATTATCGATCATTGATTCCTTTCCGGACAAGGCATTTCATCAATTACAACACATTTTTAATAATACCGTACAAACTTTGATACAACACAGTAAACCATCAAAGATGTATGTATTAGTTTAATAAGAATTCTGCTGTATTTGGTTTTTATAAATTCAAGTTGCTCAATAGAATCAATGGTTGTATCATTTTGATTTTACTTGAATTTTATTTTAGAGCATTTTGGGCCACTCAAAACGTTTCTACTCTGTGCATTCTCGATTCACATTAAAGCTAACTTAATAACTCTACTTTTTTCTCCATATTTAATTTTAGATTTGTGAATCAGATACTGTTTAAGCTGCCCTCTGTACATGGTGACTTCAAGACATATTGTCTTGAGATTCTTTGTTCCAGAGTTGACTATATTCCAAACATCTTCACAGAGCTAAAATCGAAAGGTTTAAAGGACATACTGGCTCACAGGTGAGCATGCGTTTAAGGTATTCTTACAGTGAATGAACTAGAAAATCTTTTTATCATTACATCCAACGTCATCGCTTTAGGATACTCAAGAAAGAGAAGCTACCAGTTGGCCGTGGTTAAAGTGCCCATCACCCCTAGAAAGTTATTTTCAGAATCAGCTTTATGTACATTGAATAGTTGAATGGTAAAATATTTCTTATTTTGAACGTCGCGTTTGTGAGTTATAGAGATTTGAATTTACAAAATGCTAATTAGATGACGTAAACCCGGGAATTTTCCATTATTTCTACGCCAATTTACAATACGCAGTTTACAGCTTGAGGATAATTAATTTGATAAATACTAAAAATAAACTGTGGATAGCCAATTGATTTGTAAAAAAATATCACTCGGAGGTAAAAACAAGTAGTTGTATAATAAATGATTCCCAGGTTGACGTCATCTAATTAGCATTTTGTAAATTCAAATCTCTATAACTCACTAACACGACGTTCAAAACAAGAAACATTTTACCATTCAACTATTCATTGTACATAGAGTTGATTTTGAAATAACTTTCTAGGGGTGATAGGCACTTTAAATAGTTTTGCATGTTGTTCACAAGAAAAGAAAAAGTGTAATAATACTCTTCTTTTTGACAAATAATTTTTAGGGATGAAGGAAGCCAGGTTGCGATACTAAAAATTATTCAACGACTGTTGAAGAAGTTGACTGTTCCAGAACTGCAGTTCATTTTTCCATCAGTGACAGCTTTTGTATCTCATCCAAGCACATTGTGCAGAGAGCTGATGTATGATATACTCATCTGGATTTACGACACTTTCAGGTTTGCATTATTGCCATCTTATTTCTAGAAGCCTAGAAGGAAAAACGGCAGTCATTAATTTCCTATTATTCTATATTACATACTGAATCTGTTGTTTACATATGGTCTAGTCCATGTACTTGTACATGTGGATGTATCTCGGTTGAATTGACATCTGAATGTTGTTGATTTTAGTCTTTAGTTTGGTAACTGTCAAGGAGACATGCTATTGATCCTAGACGTCCTTGACATTGACCTCAATTATCCATATAATTATCCATTTTGTCAACCGCAGGATTGGTACCTATACTCTACCATACTACACCGCACCGCACCGCACCGCACCGCACCGCACCGCACCGCACCGCACCGCACCACACCACACCATACCATGCCATACCATACCATACTACTCGCCTAAATGATCCTACCTGAATTGGTTTAATCCATATAGTAAATTTAAAACAAGGTTTTGGCATTTATCTGCAGGGCTGATGAAGAATTCCGAGCAGAGGAAGGTGCTGCAGAAATTCTTGCTGTTGCAAAAGATCATCTTCTTCAAGGCCTTGCAGATGACAACAGAGATTTAAAGTAAACTTTCATTTTGTTACATACTGTAAAACCTCTATTAAGCACCCCCGGGTCTTATTTATTATAAGCACATTTGAGGAAAGGCTTTATGGAGAGGGAGGGGGCTTATAATTTAGCGAATTGCCATGATCCTGCCTTCTTGCATGTGAATAAATGCTCATAAACCATACTTTGATTGATCAATGAAGTGTTATACATTCATGATTACTGCAATGCGGTATTATTTCCCCCAAAACTCACATGTACTGTATACGAATTTGTGCCCGGATTGGTATAGTAAAAATTCACCAGTATTACAGTTTTTCGTTGATCGTTTATCGTTTTGCTTGTGAAGAAAAAAGGGAGTGGGTGCTTAATAAATTTCTTCCTTGAAAAACTTGAGGCTTATAATAGAGGGTTCACGTTATTCACCTGATGCCCTGAATATGCTTCAGCTTGTGTAATGCTTGAGCATAGTTAACTAATTAACTTGCTGTATCGACCGCTTAGCATTCAACTTTCGTGATGTGCAATTTCATCTCAGGTTGAAGTTGAGAAATTTTTGGAGTGACGAGAGTCGACTACCAGGAACCACACTAGAACGTTTGGTTGAGGTGTTACGGGCCATGTATTCGCCCAACACTGAGAGTCAGGTATGGAATATTCATTTACTATAAGTCCCCCTTACTATATGTAACAAGAGGCTACGCGTAGCCTATATTCATGCCTGTCAAAATACAGGTGATTTCTAATAGATAGGGTCCCGAACATTGTCAATCACAGAGAATTCTAGGACTGTTTTTTCGATGAAATTGCCTTGACGGCAACAATTTGTATGCGTAATGTACGTAATCTCGTACCCAGATCTAACGCGATGCACAAAAGTAGATACCAAAACAAAGAAAATGGAGGGCAAACCTAAACTCGACGCCGTACCTGCACCAGTAATTAGGAAGTAACTACTAATACGGAAAGCAAGCATTTAGTCTGGCTTACATCAATGGACAATAAAATATTACCAAGAGGCACACACCTACATGTATCAGCTAAAACTTAAGATTTAAAGGGACACTGTCCCACGGAAATATTGTGCTTACTTCACTTTCATGTTATATTGCCAAATGTCAACAAATATGCAATTTAATTGGGTAAAAGGATTCTATAGAGAAAAGCAGAAGCCGTAGTTAAGGAGAAAAGGTGCAGGATTACAAGGATGCAAGTGGATTACAGTTGATCAATTTTGATTTCATGACAGCCGGTCAAGAAATCAAAGTTTCCATTCTGGTGGAATTTTGAGTTTTTTAGTCGTTATTTTGTCTTTCTTGTTCATATATCTTTGCTTTCATAACTTTTGGCGACTTTTTTCTTCATATTTCAAGATAATAGAGTAAGCTGAAAACAATCTCTTCTGATGGACTGAGTTGTGTTTCTATTTGCTTTTAATAGTATCTTAGCTACACTACAAACCTGATTCTACACCTGACATCCCTCAGCCCCGACTACAGTCGCATGATGTTTGAACAGCCTCTCTCTGAGTGTCAGTTTGAGGTAAGAGAATATATAATTATGCTATTATTACACTAGAGGCGCATGCTTTGAAGTCAGTATAAGTTATTGCCATTTCAACTCTCCTATTCTTTCCCATAGGAATACCAAATCAACTACTCTTGGCAGCAGAGACATTTGTTGATGACCCCATTGTTTGCAGCAACTCAAGCCTCATTTAACTCTGGAATGACACAGACACAGGGATCAATGTCAGTGGATGGTCCACCTGGATTGAGGGCTACACAGAATCTGCAGTTTACTCCAACCCAGGATCAGGGAAGGTCCCAAGCCTTTGACTGGCTGAATCCAAGTCAGGTGAGTACTTTTATTTAACCTCCCAATTCTTTTGACTGAATTAGACATAATAATCGTAATATTATAATCATATTATATCTCTCAGTTAGTACACACGCTATGATTGCTCAATTTATCTGGTACGTATTTTACAGTACAGCCCGTTAAATTTGAGAAACCCAGCATCGGCCTAGCATCCGTTTGCATAAGTTGTTTCTACATCAATCAAAGGGCTCTGAGAGCCAACTCGTGAATACGAAACAAGTTCACAGCATTGTTTCTTATTGCTCTGAATGGATTGCTACACAAATTCTTAAGTGCATTAACATTTTCACTCCATTTTTTTCGTTTTTCTTCAAGGAACCAAATCAAAATCTTTCCAACCCTTTTGCCAGTACCTCCACCCAGGCACAGTCCTCTTTACTCTTCACTACCTCACAGACTAGAGATCATAAAAAGATGCTCAAACCAGTTCCTCGTGACTTTGGAAGTCAAAAAATGTTGCCCTCACAAGGCGCAACCCTGCAATCTCAAGGTCGGTTTTTCCTAAAAAAATAAATAGATTTTGTCCAAACCACAGTACTTATGTATCTAGTAAGTATTTTCCCTGATCACAGATCAGGTCATGTGCTATAATGCAGATCACCGTGAACTGCGTCAACACTGTAGCACTCTATAAACTTCGTGTCAGGTAACTGCTACTTCCCGGAAAAAAACTCCCAATTGTTTGATTGTAGTTGCATAGAAGGAGTGTTGGCAAGCAATGTAGTATTGGTAGCCATTATTTTAACAGCAACAGCAGGTGTTTGCCATGTACTTGGATAAGGGTTTTTTAATATCCAGAATAATCGAGATTAAGGTACCTTATTACATGAAATTTTGGCGACACTTAAATTCAGCGAATTTAGCGATTTTTCTAAAAATCGCTAAATTAAAATGCACCAAAATTAAGTGTCGCTAAATTTAAATCGTCGCTAAATTAAAGTGAGTACAATATGAAATTCTGCCATCTGGTCAGTTTCACACAATCTGTTTGATTATCATCATGGTTATGACGTATGAGATGTTTCGTGTACAGTAAAAGGAGCGTTGACTTTGTGTGAAAATGTAAATATGAGCGGAGGACAGCATTAAAATATGACATTACAGTTGCAGTATCGTTTGTTTCGTTCAAAATTAAGTTTCAGAACGTTGTTTGATTTTGTTTTTATCACATTAAAGTGATTTAAATGAAGCTATTGACGTTTACGATCTTATCACATAAATGTTCTATTATCGTCGTAAAAGTTTTGAATAAATTCGCCAAGTTTCAGTTCGTGAAATCGCTAAATTAAAGTGCCGCTAAATATGGATGTTTCAAAATCGCTAAATTAACGTGTCGCCAAAATTTCATGTAATAAGGTACATGTAATCTGTTATCAGTTGAAACTGAAGGTTGATCACATTTTCTGTTCAAATGGAACATTGCTGTTGCACTCAGGTTGTAAAAATTAGCTGTAGGCTCCCTGAGGTAATACAAATAAAAAGAAAAAATAATGGGTAATGGTTACAGTAAATAATTCATAAAGGACAATTTGGCCTCACCGTCAGTCATGGAAATATACCATAAGTCATCATGGTATTATTCTGTCACAAAATAATAAAGTTGTGACAATAAAAATAATAATAATAAAAATAATTGATGAGGAGGAGAATTTTGACCATTATTTATTTACTGTTACTATGTTCTGCTTCCTATAAAGTGACAAGTGGAAATGATGAAATTCTAAGATTGAAAAAGCGTTTCCTGAAAGACTCCGATAGAAGTGGTTTCTTTGCTAAGCAAATGGCAAAAAGGAATACGCTCAGAGAGGTAAATCAGGGTAAATTAAAAATGAAAACATTTCCTTGTAGATTCACAATATCACTCGTAAGGGGCAATGACCGAACCTTTTGTGGTATTAGACGGGAAGTGGCGTACATTTTTCTAATTGTTCAGAACATTGCCAATATCACAACTCATAAACTACTAGAGGATTCAAATAGTTTAAGTGTCAATGTAATTTTCACATCTTCCTAAGATGATTACCGCAACAGGCTAATATACAATGTAGTATGGAGTATATTGTTAGTAACGGTGCAAATAAAGTTGCATGGAACACTTGAAAAATATCTTAAACAAATAATTTTTTCTTCATAAGAAACCAAGTATCCAAGCAGTTGGGAATTTACAAAGTAGTGTCTTGAATAACATGAATTTGCCACTCAATCATTATTTTTTACATTAATGTATACAGTGTACATAGTCTAATCCCTCTGCATGGTTGAGGGTGCATAGGCAAACCTTTGGTTAATGCCCACACAAGTCACAAACAATTCCTGCCGAGCAGCCATCTAAATAGTCTACATCTTGAGTGGCATCTGCTGTTAACGTTGCCAGGAACTGTAGTCCCGTTGATAGCTGCCAAAACTGCAATAGTTGCTGGTCAACGGCTGATGAGGGTGATGCCTCGCAGTTGGCAGTTCAAGCTGCTGTATGATTTTCTTTTTCTCTCTTAACACGGCATGAATCTGTGCACCAGGGTCATATGTATATGCCAAACATCCATAACTGTTCTTCCTTGTTATTGATGTGAAACAGTGCAAGCACTTCAACTGACTTCTGGTCATGTACTAGCACTGTAGCTGGTATGATTAACGACAAAACAGTCACCGAATGCATTTTGCTTCAATAGTCCTTTTTTAAACATGGGTGACAAATTTTAGTGCTATCTTTTGGTTTGTCTGTTACCATCGAATGTTACTCATATGTGTAACAATCATGCACACCGTTGTTACCAAACACATATAAACATAACGTCCTGTCACAAAATCCATAACAGAGATCCTTTAAGCACTTTTCGGATCCCTTGTTACAAAGCACACATACTGAAAGTCATACAAGCTTGTGCTTTGCCATTTTCAGCAAGCCCTTGAGAGGCAAAAGGCTGCTCGTGAGAGCCGTGTTGTAATGTACAGGAAATATCGCACTGGGGACTTGCCAGATATTCAGATCAAGTTTTGCGAACTTATTGCTCCCTTGCAAGCTGTGGCACAGGTGAGAACGTTGTTGGGAAAAACATAATTAACTACGCTATTGCTTGATCCCATGAATTGTATTAATTGATTAATTAATTAATCAATAGGTAAATAAAACTTTACAAGCTAAGTGAAAGTTAAAGATAATTGCATTATAATTGCTTCTCTAGAGTGTTTGTGAAATAACCTACTTACCGTACTCGTTTTGATTAACTCCCAGTGAATAACTCAGTTAAAGAATCGAAGGCTCCTATAAACTAACTCTTAATTAAGGAACGTTTGAACCCTCCACTCACCTAGATGTTTTGCTTCACTGACCTCCCACCCCCTGCGTCCATCTCCCCAGCCTCTCCTCCCTCCAACCCCTTCCCCACGGGTTAGGCAGGTAGCCATTACATATCGTGGGCTTAATGTTAACAGCCTATCGAGTGATTGACCCACTGCTGTCACTTGTACAATGTTTCGCATATTCACGAGTTACAAATGGGAATATTCTACTTT
This sequence comes from Cladopsammia gracilis, assembly GCA_022457155.1. Classification (NCBI taxonomy): domain Eukaryota; kingdom Metazoa; phylum Cnidaria; class Anthozoa; order Scleractinia; family Dendrophylliidae; genus Cladopsammia; species Cladopsammia gracilis. Next base: position 1,163,804 of record JAJGOT010000131.1, on the reverse strand, counting down.
TTGTATTTTTATATAATGGTTGGTTTGCATTAACTATTAACAAACGTCAGCCAAAATATTGAGCTAGATATTTGAATATCAAAGCCTTTAAATATTCTTCATTTGAGGTTTTATAAAAGCATAGATCATCATGTTGGCTTTTCCTCCCTTAAATCAATCTTTTAAGATAACCTTGTTGCAGTAAATAAGGTTCTGCTAGATCTATTTATTTAATTATCATGTTTTGTTTTGTTGTTGCAGTGTGACAGCACTCTTGCTAAGCAGTTGTTCAGTGCACTTTTTCAAGGGGTGTTTTCTCAGATTGAAGAAAAATTGTCAGAGAGGGAGGCAGTCAGTGTGACATCAGATATCAAGTCAGCTGTGAATGACATGGTAGCCTCCTCAACACAGTTTTTCCCTCCGTTCATTTCTAGTATCCAGGTTAGTAATTCCCTGTGTTCATGTGTTTGACTCCCACTGGGGACTGAGGATGATTTCTTTTTTTCAAGTCACACATGCTGTGTATGTATGTATGTATGCTGCGTTTACCCCTTGCAATGACGGCTCCAAGTAAAGTAGGGTCGCCAAGGTGGACATGGCTACTCTATTGGGAATTCCGAAACGAAAAATACCTGGTTGTATGGTTGTTGATACACTGGAATGAGGAAGAGCACTTGGCCCACTTTGACTAGAAGAAACCATAACCAGAAGTGAAGTAATAAAACCTGTTGCTGGAACGTTGGAGGCTATCTGCAAAGTTGTGAAAGGCTATTTGGTAAGATCATACCACCAAAATGGGTGGCTAAACAATAGACACACATGGGCCAGGGTGGTGGTGGTGACGTAAGGGGAAAAACTTAAAGAGATTGTAGTTATGGTTGGAGAAGAACTTGTTTGTTGACATGAAGATCTAGACAGTGGTGAAGGAAATGACAGGCTGTCTAGACTGTTCCTTGTAGAACAAGGCATTGTTGTGCAAAAATCAAGTGGGACGGAAGTGCTTCTGACATAACAAAGGCTAGCAATCGCGGGGAAAAGAAAAGGAAACGGACGAAAATACACTTTCACAGATGTCAGTGACGACCAACCACAAAGTAACGAGGAACAAGAAATGCAGCTACAAAGTGCAAACACCATTACGATGGAAAAGGCGTGGAACTACTGCAGACCACCATGGTCATTCCGAGTTAACTGTGATTATGATATATTCTCGTTACATGTACAATTTACAAGAGCTTCTTTAAGAAATACTGGGACACTCCAGGAATTTAAAACCAAAACGTAATTATTAAATTTATGTTGTTAATGAAACCGCTCTTTTCCTCGCGATCAGGAGCTTCATTGTTAGACTAGTCTATATAATATAACTATATATATAATTATATACTTTGTGGTTGTCGTCACTGAGACAGATCCTCAATACGAATATGTTTTTTTTAACACGATAGGATGTTTCAAAACAGTAACTCTAGTTTCACGCTTGGTGGTGATCATCAGACTGAATAAAAATGGTCAGTGATTCATTAAAGTGAAGCTTATAAAGTTGACTTCTCTATCAAGTGGTCGAAAGATGTTAATACATCAATGTACGTGTAATAAGCCAAATGTTTGGATATATATTATTTTATATATTTATGCTATATCCATGCAAATCGTTGTTTTCATAGTTCATAATTAAGTCCTTCCATATGTCTATCTTTTTCTTTCAGGACATTTGTTACCATGAGAATAAACTTTCTGTTGAGCCAACGTCAGTCAGCACAGCATGCTTGAAAAGTCTTCAGCAACCTATTGGTAAATAGACCTTTGTAAAAGTTCAATAACATATCGTATATGGGGTTATAGTGGAACTGCATGTGCATTTGACTAATTTTCCTGTTTGATGTTGTCTCGTAATTTCTTATTTTAAAGTTTACAATTTTTAAAATGGCAGTGTCTTGAAGTGACTTCAATACAACAGTGTTTCTGTTCATTGACTTCTCAAGAAAAGCAAAAAAAATGTCAACTGCATCTTTCTTAGTTTATCCTTATACAATATAAAGCAACATTCTAGGAACAATGTTATGAAGAACGGGTTTTTACACTAGGCACGTTTCTTGTCTGACAGCATTGACCGCAAAGGACTGGGACATATGTGCGCATGTGCAGTGGATTGCCACATGACAACTGTGAGACAAGTTGCAGGAGGGGGTGTTACACATTGCATGCTGCGACCACTTCTGCAACTGGTCTGGTAATTAATTTGCCCAATGCAAGGTGTGTTACACTGCAACAACTTGTATCACAACAGCATTGCAACCAGTGTATAACACCACCTGACATTTTCTTTCAGTTTATGAAGCCCATTCTTCAGTAGCTCATAGTTTGATTTGTGCTATTGAGGCAAAGTTTTAACATTGATGTCAGCTAAGATTCCCCTACAAAAAAAAAAAGACTTTTGCGATGGTATCTTTGGTCACCTTGGTCTTAGCATCCTATCCAGTACTTTAACGGGATTAGCAATAATCGTAGGTACTACAGAAATCGGGTGAAGCTGTGGTCATGTGGGTGTCCTGTGGCTCGATTATGACTTTTCCACATGATGAAGTTCTTCAATTCCTGTGGATGAATAGCTTAGGGTAGCCGTAGTTTTCGTGATGTTTCTCTTTTGGCCTACCTTTCTAAAACAAAACTGTCAACAACATTCCACTTCCATTTGCATATTTGATGTAATAATATCAAACACGAGGAACAGTGTTTCATCCGATATCCAAACACCGCGAAGTGGCTTGAAAAACGAGGTGCAGCCGAGTTTTTTTTAACCCACTTCAAGGTGTTTGGATACCTGATGAAACACTCTTTCGAGTGTTTGATATAGCTATCGCCAAAATCTATGCAAATTAAGACAGGATATCAAAACCTCCTTCACGGTAATGATTTTCTTTGTGTTCTCATCATGTATTAATGAAATTGAGAATGTTTTATATCAATGAAGGTTGGAGTAGATTGGCAGCCATCAAGCAAAATGAAAGAGTTCCCAAGAGTCCTTTACACGTTTAAGATTGATTGATATCTGTCGCACGAGTTTAACAGACCAGTCCTCTAAAAGAGAGGTTTCATGTTTAAACTAACCGTGTATGGTGGTATGTAGGGATCATGCTTCTTGAAAAGCAGTTGCTTCAGATTGAAGATGATGGGCAGAGTAGCCACAAGAGAGCAAGGTCCTCTGCTGCGCCGCCCACACAAGTAACCACAACCTGGATAGAACTCTCAAAGTTAGTGTGTTTTTTATTTAGTATTTAGTGGACATATCAAATACTTGCATATTATTATGATGATACACATATTAGGGCGCTTTTCATTTGTCAGAACTGGCCAGCCGGGTTGTTCAATAAGTAAATAGTATGCCTGTAATTTTTTCGAACTTGCAGTTCAAACTGGTAAATTCGTAAATGAAATGCATCATTATCATGGACTTGTGTGAACAGGTCTTCAAAAAGGTGCATTCTGTTTGCGAACTGACCAGTCTGGCCGGCCAGGTTTGACAAATGGTAAGTGCCCTTATATTACCTAAAGAAAATAAAAATGAAGAGAAATAAAGCCAAGACAATACAGATTAGCATTTAGTCTAAAACAAATTAACAAATTAATTTGCAATTTTGACTAAGTATGTTTCCCTATATCTATCTTACGTTTGAGAAAGGCAATGAAGGATTCAAAGTAATAATGATCTTCTTCTCTTGGTGCTGTATAGATATGATATTTTGCAATTATTGAAATATGGTTCAAACCAAGTTGTTGAGCGAAATCGTTCGTAAAGTCAAGGGGCATTTTAAAAGTTGTAGAAAGTGCATCTTCATGACATATTGTTGATCTCATGAATTAATTTATAATAATGATAATAAACATCTGGTGTTTCTCTGTATGTTGTACAGGCTGTTGGGTGATTATGAAGTACTTAAATGTATTATTCTGTACATTTTATGGAACTTTGGAGAACAAGACTGTGATGTTGTTACTTTGCAGTTTATACAGGTCGTTTGGTGACTATGGAGTACTTTTACACTGTAAATACTCCATAGTTACCAAAGTCATCATAGTCCATGGTCTCCATAGTCACCAGGGCCGGGATGTTCAAAGCACGATTAAGTTAGCCCAAGATTAGCGTCAATTTTGAATGCAGTTAAATAACTTAACAATTGAAAATGTTCCAAGTTTTCTGCCCTTCAGTTTCGACTTTAACTTGTCATAACTACTAGCTACAAATGACCTTTTGCAGGGTTCTCGATAACTTTTTAATCAACTGTTCCATTTCTGTTAACAGCTGTAACAATGTGGCCCATGGCCAAAAGGTCTTTCTAAACTTTGTATTGAAACACCTTGATTCACAGCTGGAACACTTAGTAGTGACGCCCCTCACAGGTGTTGCGGGTTTTGGATTAAACTGAGAACACTGTTTGAAAACATTTTTAAACAGAGAAATGAAATCCTCGCGTACTTTTAATACGGGATTAGTGTTAATCGGCTTGCGAACAACCGGGCCCAGTTGGCCCAGGTGTTAAAACACCTGCCATTTTATTTTCTGCAGGTTATACAGGTCGTTTGGTGACTATGACGTATTACGGGGAATCTTTACTGGACACATTGGCAACAAACCCATTACCCAGAAGGCCTTGGAAGCAGAAGCACGAGGAGACTATTCACAGGCTCTTAAATTGTACAATGAGGTAACATACTAAGATAAGTACCAAACACCAAGTTCGTACCAAATCAAAACACATGGATTTGATCAATTCCCCTATTCATTTATGTACAGTATTACCACAGTAAGCTCCTTACTGTAGGTGCACACTAACTTGGTGTAATTGCTTCACCCAAGACCCAGGTACGAAAGTGCGACAAAAATGCACACTTGCCAAAAATCAGCATCCTAGTGCAATTTGGGGGTACGATATTGACACCATTATGCTCTGATGACTCCACACAAACCCTTCTAATTTTGCCTCAGTTCTAAACGTTTGTGACATCATCACTTTGGTACTCTATGTACTCTACTCTATGCTTTCTTCATTCCTTATCTTGGACAGGCCATTTCAAATGACACCTGGACAGATGGGGAACCTCAGCAGGAGGAAGAAGATTTATGGGATGATGCCAGGCTACAGGCAAGTCTCAGGCTAATTTGTTATTTCTTTTTTAGTCTTGGTCATATAACATGTCATATAACATGTGAAACATTTGTGGGGACCAAAAAAAATTCAGCTGCTTGATAAAAGATGAAAAACTACTGCTGGAGCACACATAATTAGCCAGTCGCGTCAAGGATTTTGCATTTCTGACCACTGAGTTACTTCAGAAAGAGATTCTTTGGTCGTACTGAATCATTTTAAGAAAAACACACGTACGTGGAAGAACCAACAATTCATTTTTCCAACGCTGTGTTTTGTTCAATGTTTGGCTACCATCAAGCTGTATTTGGTTAAAAAATGCACATTTTGACTGGCTCTTCATATTACTCTTAATGACTATTGGCTCTGTGTTTTTATTTCAGTGTTATGCGAACCTGTCTCAATGGGAAAACTTGGAAAAGTTCTCAGTTCTAAACATAGACGATGACGATCCTCCAGATCTTGACAAAGTTTGGACAGATACTTTTTTCCTGGTGAGTAAGTTGTTTATAGTGGTTATAACGTACTTTTCAAGAGACTAGTAAAATTAACAGTGATCAGAAGCATGGATTTTTTTTGTAGGAACACTACCTTCCTTATCTGATAACAAGCAAACTGAAGTTACAATGTCAGGGAACAGCGGATACATCACTGAATTCTTTCGTGACTAGAGCGATGCAAAATGGTGACAGAAGAGCATTGTTACAGGTAAGACTCGCCTTTGAAAGGTCTTGCTCAGGTGAATTAATGTGGCAAATTCGTTAAACCTAAGAAATGTAGGCCGGTTCTCGGTATCATTCACAGTTGTGTTTTCTTCATATTTTTCTGGCTTTCAAGTGCATGAAACAAAGCGAAATATGTGGACAATAAACTTGGAGTTCTCAATCAGATTAAACATACCACTTTTACCAAAATATAACAACTTTCTTAATACTTGATAAGTTAAAAATCAGCATGGCTGTGGTGGGGTCATGTAAACTAACTAAAATAAATTATATATGTGTGTCGTCTTTAAAATTGAGAATTACACAGGACAGAGGACCGTGTTCGATCTGATTGCGACCACATGGAACAGTTTAGATAGCTCTCTAAAGTTTTGAGACTCTTCTCTTTTTGAGACTCTTCTCTTTGAAACAGATTAGGAAATAATCTTCTTATTCTTGGCTTTCACATGACGTCATAAAAATTCAAAAAATCTAAAGTATACATCCTACAAAGCTGTTTCTAACATGGTATATGGATACCAGTGTTATAATCTTGCACAAAAAGTTTCAGGTTTTAACGATGTTTTGCTTCCGATTTACAAAGGTTTTAAATGTGTCACGCAATGCGTCACGCTATTTCAGATAAGCCGCGAAAATAAACAAAATTGAATCAGCTGAAAGTTATTGTTTGCATTATAAGTGCTTATAAGCCGAGTTAATTGAGCTTATAGCAAATACAATATTTTTGGATTTGATTTTTGGTGTAATTAAGACTTTGAATGTGTGGCCGCCATCTTTGTACCCCTCTCAGGGGCACAAAGATGGCCGCTCCATACATTTCTTACTAAAAATATCTAATACTCGTTCGCCTATAACTCTTGAACGAAATGCTTTTGCGCTTCAAAATTTGGCCAAGATGTGTATTTTTGAACTCTTTACAATTCCATAAACATTTTGGATTCGAAATCTGTTTTTTAATGCTTCTGAATTTTGATATGACGTAAGTGAAAGCCAAGAATTGAATTTTTTCAAGTAGTTTTTAGCTTATTTATGATAATTGTGCAATTGTTCTAGTAATTTTTATTGTAATTATAAAATAAATATTTTAACCTATTTTAAATTTCATTGTTACTGAGAAACCCAGCAGAGGAGTGTCCATATAGTATTGTTAATGGCTATCGTGGTTCTAGAATAACAGCAAACAACCAAAGAGGCTTTTGGACCATTTACAAGTTTCTTCATCTGTAACAAATGGGTATACACATGTATTTGTAAGTGATTAACACTGCTATAATTGCCAGCTGGAGGACACTACTGTCTTGTGTAGTTTTTTTTCTCATTTGGAAATTGGCTGCTTTGGCAAAATAAGAAATCCATCATGCCACTTTCAGGAAGAGGATTCAGTACCACTAACCATGCCATGTTTTGTTTTTTGTATTTTTGTTGACAGGGTCGTCACAGTGACAGCCTAGCTCTGATGTATCTTCTTCAAGATGACTATGACAGAGCATCTTACTATGCTGGCAGTTATGAACAGACGTTTCTTGTGGTGAGTTGACTTAAATTTGTTTGCGACAGAACTTGAAATATGGTCCATAATCTTCTTTCTTTTCTTTGTATGGTAAATATATGTTGTGGTTTAAGTTTCTCTTTTTCTAACCAGTTTAATTTTAAAATTCCTTTGTCTCCAATCGTTACCATGTTCTAAGACAAAGGAAAACAAAACTGACCAAACCAGTTTGATAATTTTCAAACCAAAGCAAAATTTAAACCATATACGTGTATTCCTTATAGCAGTATTTAATTTACGTCTTAATTCTGCCTGATAATGAAGGCCTGCGTGAAAACTAACTGTGGGTGATGTGGTCGGGTACTATAACTCAGCACAGTCCATAATGGTCCCTACAGATTACTGGAGGCAGGTGACTGAAAACGGGTGGCTGGGCTGCGTCATAGTAAAAACTCTATGTTAATGCACTGCTACTGAAAATCACAGCTCCATGTGAATGCGGTTATTTTTAGCTGTGGTCGATCGGATGTTATCACAGTATCACAAAGTGTTGTACCATATTGTGTTAACAGGATTGGGCAGGCCTGGACTCCATGATGTCTGCAAGTCGTTCTGCCAAACTGCAGTCATTACAGAAGATGGCTGAAATGCGGGAGTTTCTTGAATTCATTACCGAGGAAGGTCAGTGGTGAAATGCCGTATGAGCTGGCTCTTTTGGTCCTCTCGAGCGAATTCTGTCCCTCAAAATTAAAATCATTCTAAATGCGGGTTAAATATTAAAATTGAACCACACTTATTGCTTGTGCGTTGGTGGTCGAGCGGTTAGGGCACTGTTTCTCAGCAGCACTACCAGGAATCGCTGGCCCGTGTTGGCATTGAATATTTTTTCTTTTTTCTTTCTTTTATTTTTAAACGGACATTTGATGAAGTTGGCAACCTTTATCGAAACTCAAAGTCTTAATTTAAGTTAAATCTATTTACTGCGCGGTGGTGTGCTTAATGTCAACTTCAATATGGATCTGTTCCTCAAGTGTTTTTCTCTATATACCATGAATTTTTCGGTGAAGAATCTTTTATTTAGAGCATTTTGTATTCACGAGTTGGTTCATAGGAGCCTTTGATCATAGCCCTATTTGGGAAAATTTGTTTAGACATAAATACAATGTACTTTTCTTATTTCCCTGATTCTCATAACCTTCATGTTTAATTTAATTGTGGCTTCCCTTTTCCAGAGAACTTCTCAAGTATTAGTCCAGTGGTGACGTTGTTAGACAAGTGGCATTCGCGACTTCCTGATCCAAAACTTCATCCAATCAGTGTATGGGATGACCTTGTGACCAACAGGTACTGCTCCGTTTCTATCCAATCAGAAGAAGAATGATTAACCCTTTAACTCCCAAGAGTGCCAAAGGTCAAAATTCAAGAAAAATCCCAAATTTCGTTTTGTAAAATCTAGAAAAACAAATGGTACCTTACAAAAGTACTGCTCAATAGCTTTCATTTGAATGGCCACACCATAGGACTCCACAGACTCAAAAGTTAGAACAACATTGCATGTCTTCATAATTGACTCTGGGAGTCAAAGGGTTGATACTGAGCATTGTTAAAATCAATGCAAACATTTTTACTCCTACATTTTTCGCAATTTATTTTCATTAATTCATCACGTATGAGTACAATGTGAATTCTCTGGCTTTGTTTCATCATATTTTCCTGTTACTGGAGATTAAATTTTCCAACGAGTACAAGTACACATAATGTGTACTCATTTTTTTAGCGGTTGTCGTATCGTCTTTTTCTGACTCTTCCTTTCTTATCAGGATTGTGTATATGAACAAGATGTTGAGAAAATTTGAGGCAGTTGGAGCAGAGGAGAGGTATAAATACATTAATACTTTTCAAAATGATGATAATAATTAAATGTTTCACATCACGAGTGCTGAAAACTCAATAAAAAAAAACAGTCAGACATTTCGGCATAGCCCCTTCATCAGTGTTTGTTGCAGGAGATTAGATTTTCCAACGAAAATTAAACAAACACTGATGATATAGACTTTTTTCAAAATACCTGCTTCCACCTTGCAATTTGCATGTAGCAATGTACTATATATTTCTGTGATCCTGTCACCTGACTATGTCGATGATAATAGCTATGAGTAATAATGATGATAATAGTAATAATAATGACGTATAAGGAGCATCATACAGAGTCTCCATGCTTTTATTCCTTGTGAAGCAAGGTTTATAAATTTGTCGCACATGGATTGCATTAGGGCGATGGAATCTCGGGTTGCCTATATGTATATCAGGTTGGTGTCCTGCAACAAAACCACAACAAAGCTCCAATTGATGTCATCCAGTGTGACAAGCCACTGGGAACAAGAATGTCTCAACTTGAAATTTCGGGGCCATTGTGGCCATGCAATCCAACCTCTCCAATTAAACCCGAAATTATATCTCTCCGTCCCCCGTCACTAAAATGTGGCAGTGCACCCTCCGAGATTCGGGAGGTTCTGCGAAACACGTATTTCTAGTAACATGAATACCTCTTTCGTAAGAATGGAATCACTAAAATGTGGCGGTGTACTCTCCTCCGAGATTTGCGAGGTTCTGCGAAACACGTATTTCTAGTAACAGGAATACCTCTTTCGTAAGAATGGAGTGTTGCGGGCAGTGGATTAGTTTTATAGCAGGTATAGAGGCAGTGTTCTCCCCAGCCCGTTAAAGCCAGACGGCCCCCTGGCTTGAAAAAGATGCCACCATGCTTTAAGATATTTGGGTTTTAGCAAAAGGCGTTCCCAAAATCCTAGGGAGAACCCTGAGATGGACATCTATATTTGGCAACATGTCAATTGCACTTTTTGTTTATATCGCAGCTTGCATGACGGTTTAAATCTTCTCCTTTTAGGTCTGGATTAAGTCTGGCTGAAATAAAGGACAGATTTCTGCAACATGAAGTTGAACTCCAACTACACATGGCAAACACTGCTAAAGAACAGGTGCATTTTCCATCCATTTGGTTGACAATGGCTGCGCCTGCACTAGGATTATTTCCAATTAATTAATGAAAGTGAACTGGTTAAAAAATAATCCTGATGCTGCCACGTATTTTTAGTTATTTCTAACTTGCGATATTCATAAGCCTGAATATTAAAATCATTTTAGAATGATTGTAAATACATGTTTCGCTATATTGCAGGTTAGGACGTTTTCAACCATAACATTTTTACATATCCCTTAGTAGTTTTATGTTATTATAGGCTGGACGATAACTCATGACTCATGCACAGTGTAGTGTAGTTATTTCCACAAGGTTTCTTTGACATATAATTACATATTTCTTTTTTTACAGGCGAATTACCCAGTGGCAAACAAATATCTTAGAGAGGCCCTTAACCTGATCCCTCAGGTAGAAACCTGTGTAATTTATTTACTATGGTATATTGTGGTCTTCAACACTGATTTCATTTGAAAAACCATTTAGCACTTTTAAAACGCCTCGTGTGTGCCTCATGCGACAGTTGTGTTTTTTTTTATTGCTGTCTGTCGCTAAGGGAAATTTAGTCCAATGAGGTCAAAACGTATTAACCATAAATTGTGCGTGGTGGATTTCAGCTATTTTTGTATCCCTGTTTTTCATGGCTGGATAGTTGTCCTCGGAATTATGATTTAGGACGACTCTGTAAAAACAAACATGAGTAGTTCAGTATATATGAAATTGTTCCCTTTTTGCGGGGAATCTCAGTATTGGGTGTTGACATATACGTAAACATGCATGACATCATAAGCTATTGTCTCATTAATGCGAATGGCAATGCATCAAGGGAGATAAATGTCATGCTACAATTTTACCACACAACAAGGTTGCTAATCTGCAACTGCTTGTTGTTGTTCCAAAAATAAATGAAACCTGTCAAACCGGTTAACAAACTGGTTGGTAATAAAAAATAGATAATGACGTTTTATGTCAGTGTATTATTGATGAGCTTCCATAACATTTTATTCATGGTACAAAGACAAAAGCTCATAATGTCACCCACATAAATGTTATCTCCAGAAATCCCCTAATTAGATTCCACTGTAAAGAAGGGAATACTTCGGTCTTTCTATACTACTTGCATTGGCTGGCTTTTCATATCTAAAGTTTACTTATGACTAAAAGGCAAGTAAACTGAAAAACATCACGTGTTAATTTGTTTTTAGGATGATGACAGCTTACAGATTAGTTGGTCACATGCCTATGCCAAAGTACATCACAGCAAGACACAAAATCTGACAGCTGTAGAGGCTGTGGAGACTGCTCTGATGGTGGCCGGGCAGTTAGGTAAGAATTATTGGTTGTTAAGGGTCCTGTTAACACTTTTTGGTCGACCTTTGCATAATTTTAGTTTTTAGTTTTCTGTAAACACATAGCATGGTGGTGCATAAGCTAGATCTTCTCAAAATGCCAGGATCTGTATCAAGGCCCGGAGCTGGTAAAAGGATGCAATGCTATTTTACGTGCATTTTCTGTTTAAGAACTTCATTTGAGGAATTTTGCACTTTTTTAACATTTAAAATGAAATTTCCATACTTTTTAGGTTAATGGTAAACCACCTACATTTTGTGTTATTTGTTCTCTAACAGACAAATTTAGCGCCAGTACAATATTGGAAAATGAGCCATTGAGAGGCCTGCAGCATCACATACTCAGGAGTAAGACAATGGATGTGATCACAAAGGCAATCTCCACAGATGGTAGGGACAAAAAAAACTGTTGCTTTACAATCCTGTTATAGATTTGGATTGTAGAGGTGTGGTGGTCACTTCAAAAGATAATATATGAGAACATACTCATGAAGCAGCTTCTCAAAAACTACGAAGAAATTTGCTGGTTTTTTTGTTGCAAAAATTGCCGTTTTATTCTTCCTTTGACTGAATTTGTCTTTCCGTGATTTTCTGACTCTGCAGAAGGGTTAGTTCTTCCTGCCTTAGATGACAGCAAGAAGGGGAATCTTGCGAGACTCTGTGGTTTGGCTTCTGCTGACTCCCATAAGAAGGTAATCACTTATAATTATTTAGTAATAGAAGTAGTAATGATTGGACTACTGTAGGTAAATTTTTCTGGCCGTAAGTGAGGTCAAAGATTTGCAGTCCCTCCATAGGACACCTTGTGAATAGTGCATGTCATGAGAAAATACAAAGTTTGGAACCGGCTGTTTTTATTAAATTACATTTTTGTACTTGTTTCCTTGTTCAGGCTTTAATGTGCACTTTACAAACATTGTTTGAATGTATATTGGATACTGTCACTGCAGGTTGTGTATCAGCTGATGACGCGCTCGTTTGTATCACTGCAGTCTGCCATCAAGGCAGCTAAAAATGCTGAAGAGAAATACAAAGGACCTGAGTCAAGGTATCCAGTGGTTATTCAAATATATTTGAGTGAGTGGTAGGAGGGAAATACAGTTTGTATGTTTGTCATTCCAAAAGAGTGATGCATCAAACTGAAAACTTCCAAAAGTAATCAGAATCACTAACTCGTTAACTCTTCGTTATACCATAGTCGCACCGGCTATAAAGTAACAAGGATTGATTACGTTTAATCCAGCTACTCCACAAACTTGACACACTTGACAAACACTACAATTTGTTCATTTTCTAGCCACCCCAAGTCAGTGAGCAGCATTAGATTCCTGTTTTTGGAAATCCTGGGACTCGCCCATTCACAGCTTTATTCTATTGATATTCAAAGATATTGATTTACCTTTAGACAGACATTCACGGTGACATTTCCTATGGGAAGTTGCACAACTTGTTTAGTTGAGACATAAAAATCTGAAAATCTGAGTCATGAAATTGTCAATTTTAAGTTAATGAGATTGTAGTAATTATCAGACAGTACTTTCTGTCCTGACAAAAATATTTCTTTTTACACATATTATACCTGGAAATATTTCGCCATCTGAAATACTCAGATTCAGGTCAATGCTGGCCTAATATTTTACCATGTACGACATGGTAAAACGAACACAACCTATTGGATAGTTTACACAAGCTTTTCATAGGCACTTGTTATCTGAATATAATTTTACAAAAGTCAGTTCCAGGTAACGTCCAAGTGCACTGTAAGTGAGTAGCATGTATACGTCAGCAGTGCGGAGACATTAAATGAGATTATGGAAAGTTCGTGGACTCAAATGTACGTATCAAGTTTGCAAAGTTAACAAGACATAAATTTAGAATGGCCCAAACTTAAAAGGGTTAGCAGAGTCTTTTGCAAAGCTTTAGCAAAATCGCGACCATTACTAATAAACCTATATACGATTCAAACGTTACACTCCTCAGAAAACCATGGGCAGTTTTAAAATCACCATCTGTCGCCTGTTCTTTGAAAACGCTGCTAGACAGTTTGCTTGTAGTTAGGCCATTCAAAATGTGACAATCAGATTTTTGTGTTCTGCTGACGTAGTCAGCGGACACTATTGTCATCGGGCGAGGTAATTTTGTCAATGTGAGGAAACATTTCCGGTGTAACAGTAGAATTGTCAATCGCAACCAATCAAAGCAAGGAATTGACAAAATCGGAAGTGGTTCTGATAATTCTCTTTCAATTCTTCATATACTAAAAACTCAAGTAATATTCCATCTATTCCCTTTATTCAAAGACTAAATTTTAGCTAAAGAGTAGGCTATCAAATTATTTCAGCAGTCTAAAGCGAAGCGAAATCGCACGACGACTCATCATACCAGTTTGTTTACTTGTGACGGAGAGAAAGTGTATAAAATGTCTGCCCAACACTTACAGGAACAATGACACAATTCACTTGTTACTTTTGAACATTATACTACCCCAATCTGGCCTGTTAATAACAGTCATTTGGTACATCAGTAGATAGACAGAACATCTGCTCGACACATGTTTAGAACAAGGGATTTTCATCTATCTATAATATATTTTCATTTCAGTGCTGTTCGTGTGCGGCATTTAATTCTCTTGAATCTTAAACTGGCATTTTCTCTTACTTTAGCAGTGGTATTATACAAGCTATGATGGCAATGGTGAATTTCTGTGATAACTGTCTCAGAAAGAAAGAGGAAGGTACGTATGACATGTAAAACATTACATTAAGTATTGATTTCTCAATCCCCGTTTTCGCATTTCAAGCCTTGTGATTGATTAATGTAAAACAGCTTGTTGGCCATTATTTGAGGTTTTCCTTGTTAATGCTGAAAAATCAATTTTATACTGCTGTGTTTACAATTTCCTTTGCCACCATTGTAACATTTCTCGATTGTATCAAAAATGACTCTTGCTTTTGGTAAGGAGAGCTTCGACCAACCAACAGAATACATAAAAAACACGCAGTCAGCAGGCACTTCATAGTAACAATGTAAAATCAGAACAAACTAAACAAAATAACACAAAATGTAGCAAAACTGAAACTAAAGCTGTCGTAGTGAACTACATCTAAGACAATTGCTTTCAAAATTTTAAAATTTCCAAACAACTTCAGCTGTCTCTTGTCTCACTAATTAATCATTCACCAGCTTCAAAATAGTTGTGATATTAATTTCAAATTAATGTAAAGAATATTGGTTGGCATGGGATGACGTACGTTTCGTCCCCTGCCAAGGGATTTATCAGAGACCTTTCCGAATTGTTAACTCATCAAACATAACATTGTGATTGATGAGTCCCTCGGCAAGAACAAAACGTACGTCAGGCCAGCCACAATTTTTCCATTGATATTCATTTCAAGACGATTTAGAAAGTTTTTTTTATTTTTCTGCATTTAAGAAAAATTGTTTACCTTAAACCCGTTTTAACCAGTGATCAAAGCAACCAATGATCAGCGAATGGTCTCGATGATTATTTCCGTCAGTATTCTGAAGATACAAACCTGGTTATAAATATTTTTTGAATGAATAATGTTGTCCTTATGACTTTGTAGATGCAGGTCCATCTGTTGAGGTTGACACGAAGGTACGCGACTTTGCTTCATTGGTTTGTTCCATGAATGATTCATGTAGTTTTTTGCTTTTCATTCCATTTACATTTCCCATAACCACTGATACATTTCGTTCTGACAATATGGTATACTGTGTAATTCTATATCATCATGTAACTCTCCCTTGTATTGCTGTGTGGCACCTGTTGAAAGCCATGTGCAAAAAAAACGCACAGAAACAGTGTTTGTATTTGAATAAGATAACATCTATTTCCTGAACATGATGATTGATTTATAAAAATTATTCCACTAATCCACAACTTTAAAGCAACGTTTTTATTGTAGTGTTTTGTATTGTTTTCATTACAGCTCTTTCCTGGTATTGTTGTGCGGTACATGTTAAAAGCCATGTGCTATAATTCAGATGAAGCTCGACAGAGGTTTCCCAGACTTTTACAGATTGTGGAGATGTACCCTGACACTCTAGACGCGTTCATTAAAAAGGTAACTTTTGAGTAGTATGAAGGACAAGTAAAAAGTTACAATAATTGCTTTGTTTTCTTTCTTTTGTACATTTGGTTGTATCATTTGTTGCTGTTTTTGTTCCAAGGCATGTGATGTTCCTTGCTGGATGTTTATTAGTTGGATTAACCAGATGCTCGCCGTGCTGGATAAGCATGAAGGAAGGGCAGTGCATGCTATTTTACATGAAATAGCACAAACCTATCCTCAGGTCAGTAGCACTTAACAATAAAAACAAACCAAGTGATAATGACTGAATGTGGAAAACGTACGTTCTACTGTGGTTCAGAATTTCTAATGTTCCTGTTAAATAAAAATAAGGAAGAGGTCATGCGGCATGTGATATTTGTGGCAGATTTTCTTAGTGAGTCGCTGATCAATCGCCATTTCCTTCACTGGATGGACATCTCCTCCACAGGCGATGTCTCCCTTATTCGCCAGGGACCAAATTTACATCTCCTTGATGTGCCTCATACTTCTGTCATATGTGTGTGGTCTTCTGGCTTAGCAAAACTAGGTCATCGAGAAATATCCAGTTGTCCATAGACAGCTTCTGCAGCGGGGTGAACTGAATCTTGTTCTTGTTGTTGAGAGCAAGATTAAGTTAAAGTTAAAGTTTTTCTCACAGGCATGCCTTTTTATCCCTTGAATAAGAAATTTAAACGTAGATTATTTTAACCGGTAATCAACAATAGGTAAAGGGAAAGGCAGAAAAGAAGGCAACAGATTTCATCAGATCATGCCATAGACGCACAACCATGCAGTTCAGAACCATTTTTTGCTAAAGATGAGCGTGAACAAACTTGAAACTAAAATCTAGTGAAATAAATAAATGTAAAAACTGGTTAAATTAGAATTGGGAAATTTTTGCGTTCCGTTTTATAAAACTTTCATTAGCGTGTGTTCCGACAGGGCTTATTTGCCTGTAAAAATCGAGCATAGCGAAATTACTCTTCAGATCAGTGATGTTTTACAAAAGAAAGCATCGCACAAGACCTTCACCAGGTCCGTAACATTAATAATAGTTTACACAAAATTAACCTTTGGTTCGAAGAAAATGGATAATTGAATATTCCTTGGTCAGACAAACAAATGAGGACACAAATGAAATAGGAAATTTTTTAATATAATTCATGTTACAGTAATTGAACATTTTGTTTGTCAACAGCCGGCTGAAACTTATTTTTTGTGGTCTTGATTATAATCTCCACTGTTTGTTTCAATGACACACAACAGTGAAGGTAGATGACCATTTATTGACGTTTCGTTTGTTTAAAGTTATAATGATCAAGATTTTCTTGTTAAGTGATGAGACGTTTTACTTTTTTATCAGGCTCTTTGGTATCCATTTAAGATAAGCAGTGAACAGTTTGTGTTTGAAGACACCACGGAAAGTAAAGCTAATGAGGAGGTGGTGAAGAGGTAACAACTTACTGGAAACACTTCTAGCGCTAAAAATTATACTGGAATTAAGTTTTATATGCTAAAGACGTTGATTGGCTGAAAGACTTCTGGTAGCATTTCACTAAAAGAAAAAAATGGAGAATGTGGGAAAGTGGCTTTCGCTTTAAGTTTTAGTGGAAGAGAATTGTTGATTTATTGTTAGAAAATGCCGTAAAACAGCGTGCTATGAATCCAGTGTTTATTGTTTTGTATGTTATTTGACAGTCTTCAGTCATCTCTGGACAGCCCATTACTGAATAACTTCATTGCCGCCTTGGAGCAACTAACCAACCCAGAGATGGTGTTTAAGGTTTGTTTTACAGCATCATACTCTAACCTTTACTGTCTCTCACTAGGTTGTCCACCTCTGCTCTATTTATTTTGCAGAAAAACATCTGCTTGTTTGGCAAGCTTATTCTGTGGCAAAGCAAGTCACGTTTTAGCTAGATTAGTGATCATTAATGCGACAAAATTCCTTATTCAAATCGCGTCTAAGCTAAGAAGTGACCAGGTTTTTTGCTAAGATGTCTTATAATAAGTGTAAAGTAAAATTACTTCTTTCTAAGTCGCATTTAGCGACAACAAAAAAAAGCTATTTTTTATTAAAGCCACGCAGAAAATAGAAATCCTTGCCGCAGTAAGCGGGGTAGGGAACATTACATTAACACGTACCAATGCTATAAAAGGGCAGCACGTGTGCCCCTTTTTGCTCGTGCAATTTGAGCTTTTTGAAAAAACTAACTTGTGTAATTAAATCACAAATTGAACTCAAAACCGTATGATTACCATTACAAATTGGTCAGTTGTCTCATGTGGATTATCCAGCTGTTATATATATTAAAGTGGATGTTTATGTTCCCGCACATGTCGATATACAGTGTATGCTGTTATTGTGTGTTCATTAAACAGGATTGGTGTGAAGGGCCCATGAAACAGTTGCTAGAAGACAAGGTGAAGAGAGAAAATTCACAAGCCATTAAAGATTGCTTTCAAAATATGTTTCAACAATTGCTGGACAGTAGACCAAAGGCAGAAAGCGGATCACAGACTCGGGGAAACGAGTTTGGTCCGTTTAGGAAAAGGTTTGCTCAGGTAAATGAGAAGTAGGGAAGTTCATCTGGAGGATGGCGCAGTCTGGCTGCATTTTCTTCTTCAGTCCTCTTTGTTCCTGATGGAACATAGGGCCTCCACTAACGCTCGCCATCTGACCCTATTTTGTACAGTGCCCTGCATGGGTGCAATGAAATCCAGAGATTCTAGCCTACCAGCTAATGTTGTTTCACAGTAGACTTCAGCACAAACGTTTAGCTGTTCGGTCGCACTCTAGCCAGGTTGGACTGCAATATTTGCAATACTCATGCTGACCATTCTCTCAAAACACTAACGTTTGTTATCAAATATTAAGTTGATAAAGAAAATTGACCACAGTAAGGGGATCCAGACGCTGACTTTTCCAGCCTGAGCTCTTTACGAACTGTTTGAGAGCGACTCAAGAATCGTGAGTTGTGTGTGGTTTATTTGCCGTATAAACTTGCATAATTCAGTTGAATGAGAAGTGTTTTTACGTTAGCATACTTTGTAGCTTTTTTATCTGATATCAACTAAAAACACAAGCCACAATTCCTTGATTGGTTAACGCTAAGCGCTAAACCTCGTTTTGTGACTAATTTGCTTAATCGTCTCAGTTGATACTCAATATTTGTGTTTGATTCCCCCACCAACACAAAACTACCATTTCGTAATAAACTAACGAAATCTGGCTTTTGCAATTTGCAGGATTTTTCAAGTGAAATTCAGAAGTTGTTTGGAAAGGAAGGTGAAAAACTCAAAGGACTAAAGGTCAATGTAAGTCAGCACCTCTATTGCTCTAACTAATTCAGCTGTTTGTGTGAATACGGCATCTCAAATCTTTATGTGCTTACCACTTGTTAGGTTGTACAAGTGGCTTATCATTGTTACTATGCATGTTGGTAATGTACAAATTCTTTCTGTCGTTAAAATAAGCAATGCCAGACCTTTTGTGCAATGAATGAGTTTAATTGTACACCTTTTGCTGATCATTTAGGCGAAAAAGACATTCATTTTCGCGAAGTGTAGAATCAATAAGGCGAATATACATTCTATAACACCAAGAAGCACTTCATTAACGCCACGGAACATTCAAGAGCGCAATTTGCATGTTTATAAACGTTCAATAGTGTCAACGAACAAACAAGAGCATCTTTCGACAATCAAGGACGCCAAGTGGACATTTAAACACGCGCAATTGACAATCAATAACACCAAAATAAAATCATCAACATCTTCTGACAATCATAACTGAAAAAGAGACATTCAATAAGACAATTAGCATAGAGAGGCACAATCAATGGCGTCAAGAGACAATCATTTATTGTAGTTACATTCAATCCCGCGAATCGTTAAACATTTGTGTAATAATGACAAACGATAAAGGGAAAGGTGTAAAGCTCACTACTGATGCCTTTTGTTTTTCAATTTCCGCAAGTATTTTCATTATGCCTGACAGTTTAGTTTATGTAATCGCACAATTAAGGAGTAATCTTCAAGCATTTACAGGTGTAGGCCACTCCGAAAAATACCATAATAATCTCTTTTGTGCAGGCTCAGCCTCACCGGGGTGTAATGATTCACGTCTCCTTTGTTAAAATGGCAAAATGGAATTCAGAGTACATGTAGGAACGCTAGGATGTGGTAGTATATTATACAAATGTGCACCATATGCAAATTGCCAAGTAGTTGAAGCATAGCATGTGCGGTTTGTGTTGCAAACAAAAGAAATTTGAAAAGTTAGGCTTACATGAAGCACCACCCAAACCTGCACTTTAAAGAGTATTATGGTATTTTTCATAGTTTCTGGAGTGGGGAATTTTTAACACCGTGGAAACTGCCTGAGTTCCTGGAAATTCTAAATTCCATGAGGACACATTAACATTTTTATTGTTATTTTGTGTTCTTTGCCTTTCAGCAATTTGCAAAGCAATGGGGAAATGTTATTCAGAAGATGAATGAGAAGAGGACAAAGGCCCCTCCGCCATCAAACCTGAAGGAGTACTCCCCCTGGTTATTTCATTTTCAGTCCAGTTACTACGCGCACACATTGGAGATTCCTGGTAACTCTGTTAACACTAGCATGTAATACTACTATACATGCATATATAATGATTCAAGCCAGACCGTATGGCATAAAAAAAACAGTCACTGTTAATCATCTCGTGCATGCACTACTCTGTTTCCCCGTAGACGTTTGCCGCATTCTCAGAGAGTGTTATAAACCACACCTTGTTGTTTGGTCGGGTCGACAGGATCCTTTGGTCGCTCCAAGTGTGAGCTAAGTGTTGTGTCGGACATGTTGTAGGCAGCTTCGAAGGGGCTCCGAAAATCTCATGACATAGGAAAAAACCGCAGTGAATTTAAACTCTGTCGCAGGATCTCCTCTTAGGATTGATCCTCTTCACAAAAGAGGAAGGATAACCATTAAGAAAAGAACAGATAGTAAGTGTTTAAACCACAAGGGGAATATATCGCATATCCCCTCGATCCACTCTTACGCAACATTAAATAAATAATTCTTCTTCTTTTGGTTTGTTTTGTTTGGCAGGTCAGTACACAGGCAGAGGAAAACCTCTCCCTGAATATCATGTAAAAATTGCAGGATTCGATGAAAGGGTAGGGAACTGTGACAGTATAACTTATTTTCTACTGCCTTTAATAATTTTGAAATACTGTCTTAAATTTCAAGGTTTTTTGGCCTTCGCATTTTAAAAATAACTTAAAATGCTAAGTCTCTGATCATAATTTTGCCTTTCTCTATCTCTTCAGTTTTGGAAAGTAGAAGTGCTTAATACTTCCCATGCCAAATTTTAAGTTCAAATTCCAACGGGAAGACAGGTTACGTCAAACGTAAAGTTCAGCTTCGGCTTGCCGCCATTGCTTGATTCAAATGGCAAAAGCGAGTGGATGACGTCATATGACGCCATCCAATCAACACAAAAAACGCTGCTTCACTGCGTAAGTTGTTCTAGGGCCTACTTTACAGCAAAGATGTTTTTGTAAGCATGCAAGAAGATACTCGGTATGTACTTGGTGTATCCCTTATTAACAACAGTAGAATAGGGAATCGAACCCGGGCCGTATGATCTGCTCCATGTACATTATCCACTACACCACCGAGGACTAGCTGCTGGAAACTGTAATTTTTAAGGGATATAAGATAATATGCTGCTAGCCCAGACCATATATAAGAACTAACCCTTTCGATACACTGGAAATACCGGAATCAGTGCTTAAACCTAAATACTAAAATCAGTGCTTCAACCCTAGATACTGTAATCCGACCCTAAATTACACTGCAATATATCTAAATACATTACAATAAGGGATACATGAAGTACCATACATTATGATCAGTGATACACCAAGTACCTAGGAGATACTCACACGTGAGACCGCTTTCTAGAATAATTGCAAGCTTGAGTTTTGTGGACTGAGTAATGGCGGACCCTGTTTCGACGGTTTTCAGCCAGATATTTCCAGGCTCGGTAGGCTTATATCGTTCTAAATTATAGCGATTTGTGTAATTATGAACCCAATGAATGAATTGAAGTAAAAAGGGTAAAAAAGTTACGACAATTTTTTTTTGTCATGGTAGCACAACAATCGTACTCAAAGTAATCGCTCATATATTCCGATGAAAATTCATTTACATGTCTCTTGTCTTCCTTCGTTCTCAGTGTTAATGCTATTTTCTTGCAACAGGTACGGGTGATGACTTCAATTCGTAAACCTAAGCGCCTCATCATTCGAGGAGATGATGAAAAGGATCACATGTTTTTAGTAAAAGGTGGAGAGGACTTGAGGCTAGACCAAAGGATTGAGCAGGTAACTGCAGACTGTATGTCGTCTGGCCGAGTTGTTAGGGCAGTGGACAAGAAATTGAAGGCCCGTGTTCATGTCCTGCTCTAACCAGTAGCTACTGGTGCTTCACAGTAGACCAAAATTGAACTCCTTGGCCATATTTGGAAATATTCAATTGGTCTGCGGCTGTCATTTGGGACTCTTAAACTTGTTGGGTTTGAACGCTTGGCCCACTAGCAACTTGTGCTTTAATCACCTACTAAGGGTAAATAAAGGACATTTGCATTTGTATTTTGTTTGGATCAGTTTGGTGCCTTTTTGTTTCATTTCTTTTGAAAGGTCCTAGCTGTTATAAATTCTGAATGGAAAACGTTATTTGTTAGATTCATTCTAGTTGCTTTATTCGCTCGTTTTCACCCCTTTGCTTTTTTTTTTTTCATTTTTTTATATTTACCGTGATTTTCATTGTTGACAGCTCTTTGGAGTAATGAATGACGTGATGTCCGATGATCCAGCATGCAGTCAAAGAGGTCTCAAATTGAGGACTTACCAAGTTATTCCCATGACGCCTCGGTATATTTCATTTGTTGTTAATGATGGTGTTCTTTGTTGATAATGTGGGGTGCGTGTTGGTTCATTAGACCAAAACCTTGATTTGCCATTCTCTGTTTCCACCTAAAGCTAGCATATCATCCAGGGGGAATATTATCCAATGAGTCAATGATTGAATGCTTGTTTGGACACGGACGTTATGTTTTTACTTTTGTTGGTGATGATTTTGTGACTGTGATTGTTGTTTCCTAAAAGAGTGGGATTGATTGAGTGGATGCAGAATACTAAGCCTTTTAAAGAAGTGCTGCGAGATGCTATGACCAAGCCTGAATTGGACCACTACCATGGAAAGTAAGTTCAGTTTCATTTGTGTTCACTTTTCCAGAACTCTGATTGTTTAATCGCGCATTCTGTATAACCTTTTTTGTGACTTCTGGTCTCTACTTTTTCTTGCAGAGGTGGTCCAAATGAGTGTCATATGAAGTGGATTGCAACGTTTAAAGGTCAAATGCCCTTGAACAGATTCTATGGAGAAATGTACAAGTAAGGATTTTAACTGTTGTCTCCGTATTGAGCCCTGCTAAATTTAAATGGAATTCCAACCTCTCAATCTGTAGTGTAACCATCACATGAATCTACTCTCATTTGTTACTGTCATTGTTCAATATGTTTTCTCAAATTCATTAATAATTCACGACGAAAACACAAAGGAAATCATTACCGTGAAGGAGGTTTGGATACCCGGTCTTAATTTGCATAGATTTTGGTGATTTCAATCCTTTGTTTTCTCCGCATTTAATGATCAGTTTGAGAAGCTATATCAAACACTCGAACGAGTGCTTCATCAGGTATCAAACACCTTGAAGTGGGTTAAACAAACTCAGCTGCGCCTCGTTTTTCAACCCACTTCTCGGTGTTTGGATATCCTGATGAAACACTTTTTCGTGTATGATATGTCACATACAACGGAATTTGGATCTTATTTAACAAATATATTTCATGGATTTATTGTGTATTTATTATTTGTTTACACAAAACTGGGCAGGTAGTCTGATCGTTTTGCTATTTTTGGTGCCATTAACTACACCATCCTAGCAAAATTTGCTACAAGTGAATTGAAAATGATGAAATGGAAAACAAGACTCTCTGCTTTATCATAGACCAGGGAAAATTGAAAACGATAAAATTGTAAAGACTTGCTGATTTGTCATTAAACGGTGAAACTCTGATTATCTCTTACACGTTATAATATTATCCAATGATGAACTTGAACTAACCTTTATTGGTTGACATAAAATGATTTTATCCTACAAGGAAAGCAAGTAGAACTGAAACAGATAGAAGCTTTAAGCAGAAGCTTGGATTGGTGCCTTGGGACCTTCTCAAGTAAGCAAACTGTTTAAAACACAATTCCTTCGTTTATCTGGCCACCACTGGGCCACCACTGGGCCACCACTGGGTCACCATTGGGCCACCACAATCTGGCAGTAAAAATGTTTAGATGACTTAAAGGGATTCCCGCCAAAATAACAAAATTTCGCTTTGCTTATTTCCACGTTATATCGCCAAATGCCACCAAATATACAACTTAGTTGGATAAAAAGATTCTACAGAGCCAAACAGAAGCAGTAGTTTAGAGATAAAGTGCAGGATTGCAAGGATTGAAGTGGATTACAGTTCATGAAATTTGATTTATTGACAGGCGGTCAGGAAATCAAACTTGCCATTCTTGTGAAATTTTTACTTTTCTAGCCGTTATTTTGTCAGTTTGTTCATATTTATTTGCTTCTATCACTTTTGGCGATGGTTTCTTCCAATTTCAAGATAATGAAGTTACCCTAAAGCAAGTTCCTGGCCATGATCATGAAAACACGATATTTCAGCCGGAACAGTATCCCTTGAACTTTTGTTCGTTCCAAGAAGAAGTGGTCATAACAACGAGGTGTCTGTATTGACGGAGTGTCTGTTAGACGGAGTACCACACTACCATATTTTTTATCGACGTCAGAAAATTTACATGTAGAAAGTAATAACAAAGCAATAGCGCATGATCAAGTTGCAACATTTCAGTGGCCAGCTCCGTGTCTCTTCGGATTTCCCTTGTTTGGATGTGTACAAATCAAGTGGCGACATTTCAAGAGTTCTGCTGACAACATACCCGCTCTGAAGAGTAATGAAGACGGCCACAAGCAGTATCGAAGTATCGACATTAGTACGTCTTGAAAGACTCACTAAGCTCGTGCAGGCATAATCCGTCTTGATACAAGACGTACTAGCTGATCCGTATTAAACCACACCAATTAACGATATTTGCCAGATGGTTCTGCTTTTCTGCTGTAAAACTCGCATACACTTTGGTATTTGCGCATTGCCTAGACAATAGTGTTTTGTGTGTGCAGTTAACAAGATAGTAATGCCAAGCAGAGAAGTCGAAACATTACTTTATCATTCTGCACCTATACAATGTCAGTTATTTTCCCTAACTTTACGGGGTAGGCCATATTTTTTTACTAGCCAGCATTTTTAGTTATTTGGTTAGCTAATTACGTGCTAAGGTTTGTACGGTAAGCAGATCGAGTTAACTATCGTTTAATGGTTGTTGCAGAGGGGAATGGGGAAGTCCAAAGTGGCATTTTTTTTGCTCTCTGCTTAACCACTTACTAATTTTTGTATTACTTGAGATTGTTTTTGTTGGTGCATTTTTCGGTGTATTATAAATTCCTTTGTTTCTTTGTTTACAGGCGTGCCTTTATGCAACTCTCCGCCTCTCCTGAAGCATTTCTTACACTTAGGTCGCATTTCGCAAGCACACATGCCTGTTTGTCTATTTGTCAGTACATTCTGGGTATCGGCGATCGCCATTTGTCAAACTTCATGGTTGACATGGAAACCGGTGGAATGATTGGCATTGACTTTGGTCACGCATTTGGTTCGGCTACGCAGGTATTTTACGCTGGTTTTGTTTGTTTGTTGAGTGTTGGTGGAAAACGATACATCAGAGAGGATTCACAAACTGAACTTTAGTCTATTGTGAAAGTAAATTAGAATACATGTACTGACCGACATACCACCCATCTGCCGAGCAACAGGCACACCAGTGACCCGGAGTCTCTTCTAGAATGCTCGTTCTTATTCAAAATAGGCCAAGTAATGTCTTCAGAATTGGTTTCAGGTCCAAAGCAGTTCTAACCAACTATAAGAGGAAAAAATTCACACGAGGTAGCCGCGAACAGGCTCACGTTTGGCGGTTTATTCGCAAACAGAGAACGAGCCGGTTTTTTTGTTGCTTCCTTTTTACGTGGGTGTGTTTATTTGCCCATATCAGATCGTATAATGTGATGTTACAAATGTTATCAATATTCATGTGTACTTACCGAGATCGAGTGACCTTTTCCCCTAAATCCTTCAACTCGTTTTACGCTTCGCCTATTCACGAGTTAAAAAACGCACTGGTATTGATGCTATCAGGCGGATTAGGCCGTTTGTCCCAACTTATGTACTCCAGACACTATATAAGGCTCTCGTTGAGCCTCACTTTGATTACTCTTTCCCTTTGTAGGATACTTGTGGAAAAGCCATTTCGGGCAAACTTCACAGATTTTTAATGGCCCTTGCCATGAAATAAGACCCATGGATATTTTGGATTCCCATGGCTGGAAAGCTTTACAGAAAAGGCGTGTATTTACAAAATCAACTTTCACGTATATAATTTTGCATCAGTTAAACAATATCTGTGAGTGCATGTATGACAATATAACGAACAATTAATTGCACGTTCGTTTCAGTTCCTGCCTATACCAGAACTGATGCCTTTCAGACTTACTCGTCAGTTTTTAAACCTGATGTTGCCGCTGAAAGAGAGTGGAACCTTACAGAGCGTCATGGTGCATACACTGAGGGCTCTAAGGAATAACCATGAATTGCTCCTCAACACCATGGACGTGTTCATTAAAGAACCTTCCGTGGATTGGCAGGTTTGTTGTGTATTTCATTTTGTAGTACGTTTTACGTTGAGGGCTGTAAGTAATAATTACGAACTGCTTTTGAACACCATGGAATTGTTCATTGGCAAGTTTGTTTTGTATGCAGGTCGTGTAGGACTGGACGACATACTGAATAAACGGCACGTAATGTATGCAGAGTCGATGACGTTTCAAAATGGGTTCAGAGGAATTTCGGACGCCTGCATAAGGCGATAACGATGATATCATCGCCTAAAAAATGTTCTTATTATTGACCTACGTCATAATGTGGGGAGTTTGCAGAGACAAAGTTAAGGACATCTTGAAGAATTCTTCATTGAATCCAGGCGCTTAGAGACAGTGATTCACAGATACCCCATCCAGCTTCCATTTCTTGTCCTTTTTAGCATTTCTTCCATGGAGCCATTTTAATTGTTTACTTTCTCTTTTTAAGGTATTTGCTCGTAAACAAGCTAAAGCTCAAGGCATCAACACAGGTTCGTGCCCTTTACCCAGGTTATATGAGTTCCTCCCGCACTTGAATTGATTCCACCAATATATCGAAATTTCTCATTTATATTTGTCTTCTAAATTGTTCTATTGGCCAAACATTTCATTGTTTTATTAAAAAAAAAGGGACAGGTACACATAACAACAAAACAGCTGCAAAAATAAGGAAAGATACAACACAAAATCGGCGGTGTAAGTTCGAAGATGGATGCAAGTTTATTTACAATTTGTATCATTTACCTGTCGATGCAATATGCATGGCTTAAATTGCAAGGCTGTTGGAGGACAGGTTAATGAAGGATTTCACATAAGGAAGGCTTAATTATTATCAACGTTTTTGGCTAACAATGGTTGGAAAGCAATTCTTTTGCGACAAATCAGCCAAATAAAGAGATGATGTTGTGAAAGTGAGGATGTCTACATTTTCCACGTGTTTTTAAACACAAAGAAGTTCCCACTTCGTTGGAAGTGTGGTACCAATTCGGCCTCAATATTCTAGCCCGTTACATATCTCAACCGTTTCTCTAACTGGATGAAAACGTCACTCGTTTGTTTTATTTTCATAGACGAAGAGGATGTAGCATGGTATCCCAGACAGAAAGTACAAAGTGCGAGGAAGAAACTGGAAGGATTCAACCCGGCGTACGTTATGAGGTTTGTTTAAATATCCTCTCCTTTAACCCTCGGACGTACACACAAACGGCGGGGGGGGGGGGGGGGTGGTGGTGGTTACAACCACTCCCTTGGGTTACTGGAAATATTTTACCTCCAATAGATAGCCGGTGATGTACTCTTCAAATAAGGTAAATATTATGGGCTATAGCGTGACACCACGTGACATGGCCATCATCTTGGATAGGTGGCTCGCCTAGGTTTTCCGGGAGCAACCATAATGAATTTCAACTGACGATACTTCGTTGTCAAAGCTCAGAAATATGTAGGATCTAGACATCAGAGAAATTTGCAGTAGGTGTTAACAAACGATAGGACAATGTAGCGTGTGTGGATAAGTGAATGAAAGTTCACCGTATTTTTCTTTTTATAAAACGTGTAAATCATTAAGTGATTTTAGAAATCGTATGCGTAATAAGGATCTGACATCTCTTATTGATGATGGATGCAAAGGATGTCTTCTGTGTAACAGTTGATGTCCCATCGGAAATTATCTTAGCATTTTTAGCATTTTAGCACTTAGTTTTTAGTATTTTAGCTAACTATTTGTAACATATTGCATGGTTTTTTAGTCTAGTTAATTAATTATCGTTTCTATTTTATTATGTTAAACTGTAGGTGTCCCCTATTAGTAGAGGGCTTGCCCCTCGGCTAGTTCTTCCTGACACATAAATAAAGTTTCTATCTATCTATCTATCTATTCCACGTTGTGTAACTGTTTCATTGCACTGAATATTCACGGGTGTGGCTCATGTAAAAGTTAAGATGAGAAGGGTTTACAGCCATCCCTACTTATGTTGTTATCTTTGACTACATCATTTAAAATTTAATAAAACAATCTAGATACATGGAATGGCAAACATAAAGCGTAAACTAATATTAGCTTTTATTAACATTATTACCTAGGGATGATCTTGCGTTAGGTCACAAGACAGACCCTTGGTATAAACAAATGGAAGCTGTATGTTTCGGCGACAAAAATGTTAACATCCGAGCAAAAGAACCTGAGAGTGGTTTGTCAGTGGAAAGCCAGGTGGCGTGTTTGGTGGATCACGCATTGGATTCTAATATTCTGGGACGAGCTTACGCGGGATGGGAATCATGGATGTGAGACCTCCGCAGAAAACATCCGTGGAAAGCAAGCTAATTTGAACTAAACTTTGACATCCGTTATCTTTTTTGTTAAAAACTAATAAGTGCAGCAGACGTCGTAAAATAACTACCAGCTGGTAAAAATAAGCTTAGTAATTATAAATATATAGATAACCCATTTGTTTTGTTCAAAAAATTAGAAAATTAGGGGTTGAAAGCCTAGCCAATTCGGCGTTAAGGTACCTCAATAAAGTTGTGTTACTCTGTAGTTTTGTCATGGCGTTAGCTTAAAATTAAGCTTCCTAGTTGTTGGCGAGACAGGAATGCATAGTTTGTTTACAGTCCCATATCTGTTCGTGAAATCATCAAGGCTGTTCGACCTGATCGCTAACTGCGACCGAGTACCGTCTTGATTTTATTTCGATGAGCAAAATCAGGACCACTTCGGTAGTTTAAAGGTCCACCTTGCCTTGCCCCTATTGAGATGTTCATATCCGGAAAAATAACTTTTTCATATGGGAGAGGTGGTCTTTAGTCATTGATTTAAAGATACCGTGTTGAGTGCCTTGTGTGTTTCTATTTTAATTTAGGTATTGAATGTCTTGTGTACTTTTATTTCAATAGACAATATTCGTATTCTCGGCATTGAACTGGAACTAGCTTACAATCGAGGCTAATGCGCGGGAAAATATCATTAAAAATATTTGCATGTGAAAAGATCCCCCACGCATGAGCCTCGACTGCACGCTAGTTCCAGTTCAATACCGTGAATACGAATATTGTCTATTTAACGTGTTCAGTGTCCTGTGTACTTTTATTTCAATTTAGCGTGTTGAATTCCCTGTGTACTTTCATTTTGATTTTGCGTGTTGGGGGTCCTGTGTACTCTAATTTTAATTTAGCGTGTTTAGTGTCCTGGGTACTTTTATTTTAATTTAGCGTCTTGAACAGCCCTCAGTTCAAGTTGTGCAGCTTTCGCTGATGGTTCTTGTAAAAACGAATGTTAATTGTTTTTATTTCTTGGGAGTAATGTATTTTATAAAGTAGCAAAGCATTACTTTGCATTAGAATAAAGCCTGTAATTGTCTTGGAGTGTTTGGATGTTGATAGTGACTCTTCCCCTGGGATCTCTCTTATCCCGCATCCCATGATTCCCGGTTCTCTCTTGGTGTTCTGTGTACTGGTTCACAAGGACGGAAACTGAAGGCAATATGAAGTTCTAACTTTTGATTCTGATGTTTAGCACTGTTGGGCGTTAAGGATTAACACAATGAATTCATTAACCGACTGCCTCGCTTAAATGGAAGGTGGATGCCTGGTGTATCCACGGGCTTCCACTGTTGCCAGCCAGCCCCTAGATAAAATACTGCCCCCATGACTGGCAAATCCCTGCAACCCAGCCATGAGACCCATTCCAGGCACCCGTCACACTGATTGAACGAGTGGAAGGAAAAAATAGAGGGTGGGGTGGGGTGGGGGAACGCAGAAGACAACCGCTACGAAACCGCTAACAAAAACCGTTACAAAACCGCTCGAAAAACTTGGAAGATCCTAGCTAAAACGAAGCTGCAACGTTCCACGTGAGCCTGCACTAGAAAGTTTGACCGCAGACCGGAAGCGTCTGCTAAGCTCGTGGTGGTTAACTTTGTTAAATTGACATTTAACTAAATTTAACCGACTGCCTCGCTTAAGGTGATTCCACGGTTTTGCATTGCGCATCACTTACTGCGCATAATTTCTTGCGTCATTAGCGCGTGCACGCTCGCACGCATATTTAGAACACAGAGTTATTCTGAGTCTAAGCTCGCAAAAAAATAAGTGGCTGTTTTCTCGTACACGAGCACGGGCACCCCACCTTTTTTTTGTCCTTTCTAATCAAGTACCAAAAACCTTCGTATGAGAAAAGACTTATAAAATTTCTATTGTTGAAAATTTAATAAATGAGAGAAATGGAGCTGAACTGCAGTTTCTCTGTTTCGCATTTTAGTAATCAGGAAAACGGATTTTGCCTGATATTTGCTTAGCGCGAAGAAGTCTCTGTCTGAAACGAATCTAAAAAGTTCACCTATGTCCAACACAATGTATGCGAAGTCTTCTTTAGCATGTTCTCATGCGTTTTTGGGTTTTGAGGAGTTTTCAAATAATGGCAATGCACTTCTATAACAACACTGCTGAAATGCCAAAATAAGGCATATTCGATGCCTCAAAGCTCCGTAACCAACACGGGCACCCCCATTTTTTATTACTCATGAGGTAAGGTTTCGGCTCCGTTTTTCTTGTTATTATTTTTATTATTATTATTATTTTTATTTTTGTGTCACGATTTTGCATGCAAATTTATGCACGCATATTTTAAATTGTTCACTTCCGGTTCATAGCTTTGCCACTACACTTCCTGTTTAGTGACTTCCGGCTACTCTCACTTCCGGTAAAAAAGCGTTACTCAAGTGTCACGACAGCGTCTCCTACAACCCTACTTACATTAGCAATGTTCATGTTTGGTATATATAAGACATAGAAGAATCATTCCCTTCATTGTGGTACAGCCTTCATTTCCAAAACAATCAATAGTAAACAACGTGGTTTGCAGGAACGATGACTGAATGGAAGGAGTGCTCTTCGCCATGTCGGACATCTTATCATCTTCTCATCTTCTTATCTTCTTATCATCTTCTTAACTTACTTACGCATGCGCATGACTATAGGCTGCTAGGAGCCGCTTGTTTTATAATTGAAGTTCTCATATAATGAATATCTCGTAAGCAAAGTTTGAACAAGATTCTATTGTAAGTTCTATTTCAGTGGAATTACCTTAAATGGAAGGTGGGTCCTGGGGTATCCAGGGGCTTCCACTGTGGCCGGCCAGCCCCTAGATAAGATACTGTCGCCATGGTTGGCAAATCCCCGAAACCCAGCCATGAGCCCCCATTCCAAGCCGCGATGTTGCGCGCAATAAATTAATCGTGACACCCCCAAAAAATCTTGTTGCGCGCAACAAATTGCATCGTGTGACAACTCAAAAAATCTTGTTGTGTGCAACAGTTGCAGAAGTAGAATCGAGTTCTACTTTTGCGATGTTGCGCGCAACAAATTGCATCGTGTGACACCCCCAAAATATCTTGTTGCGCGCAACTGTTGCAGAAGTAAAATCGAGGTCTACTTTTGCGACGTTGCGCGCAACAAATTGCATCGTGTGACACCCCCAAAAAATCTTGTTGCGCACAACAGTTGCAGATGTAGAATCGAGTTCTACTTTTGCGACCTTGCGCGCAATAAATTGCATCGTGTGACTTCCCCATAAAATCTTGTTGCGCGCAACGTTGCACGGAAAGTTGCACCGTATGTCCGAGTCTTTATATGTCGGACAGCGAGTACAAGATTGATTATAAGTACAACTTTTCATACCTTCAGTTCGCGCGTCTGAAATAATCACTTGTCACACCAATCTAATTATCGACTGGTCGGCAACAGGAAGGACGTCACCAGCTTGAAATTCGAAAGTCTTACAAAAACTTAATCTCGGACTTGTACTCAAATTTAAAGACCCGGACACACTCAGCACTGAGTTCTACTTTTGCGACGTTGTGCGCAACAAATTGCATCGTGTGACACCTTCAAGAAATCTTGTTGCGTGCAAAGCTGCAAGAAAAGTTTCAAAGTGTGTCCGAGCCTCTTAGGTCCTAAATATCATTGTGAGCTACAACTCTGATCATGGTGAAAACATAGTTCAGTTCTCTCGCGTCCATCCATCAAAATGCACATAATAAAGAAACGTAGAACGCAAGTCGGTGAGCTGATTAACACTATAGTTTATAACTATTGTGGTCCGCCCTGTGCAAAAACGTTGCAAGATCATGCCTCCTTGTTTCGCCCTTAGGAGACTATGGTTATGGCTGGGTCATGGGATCGATCTTACGCTTAAAGCCGGTTTAACTACTCGAAGAATTCTTGTTTTTGTTAGCGTGTTGAGTGTCCTGTGTACTTTTATTAAGGTGAAAGAAGCACTGCCAAGCCTGGTGTGAACGCTAAAATGTAGATCGAGATATTTCTCTTGTTTAATTACATTCAGATATCTGGGACTTCAATAACATGGCGACGAAAAGTGACAAGTTAATCCACATTCTTTACCAGCTTAAGCTTAAGGAGCGACTCCCGGGAATTGGCTCAGCATTCTTAACCATGGCTTGTTAGGGACGGTATCAACATATCAACATGGACTTTGCTGGCCACAGTTGTTGCACCGTGTGTAATGGCTTTATAAAAACCTCAAAAGTATACACCCTGGTGCGATGAAGACTAGGTCTTTACAAGACAAACACGATAGTTATTTGTCAGATATTTATTAACAGATCATATATTATAATTTAATGTTGATAATTACGCAATTGATATTTGACCATCATCTCCCAAAATTATCAGTCTCCTTCATTTCTTTTTGCTGTATGGCACGTACGGCTTGTACGTAGCACGGAAACCCTTGTAGACTCCGTTGTCTTGCGCACTTGTCACAAAGTGAACCCACATGTATTTGGTGGTGACCACAGCTCCTGACAGCGGACTGGGACCACTCCAGGCGATCTCTAGTGGCGCGGTAACCCAGGGCCCATGTGCGACTTCCAAGCGGTCATAAGCATTCTCAGTTTGGAACTCGTTGATAGTCAGACCAATATGTTTATTGGCAATGAAAATTAGCCACGTACAGCTCAGGTTTGGAGGGTAGCCGTTTGGAAAACCAGGAGAGCGAATTTCTCCGGAATCGCTGGTTAGAATTCCGCCACAGTCTGAGGAGAGAACTGGATATTAGGAAACGCCGAAACCATGCGTATGAGCCATTGGAGTTGGACGACGATAATAAGACGGGGATTGCTCTTTACAAAGGCCTCGACCTTGTATTTGGTTTAACTTTTTGTTCCAAACAAAATTCAAGATGAGTAAAAATAAGAAGTAAGGTTTGGATAGCTAGTGATGAGAGAAATCGCCTCCCAAAAAAGTAATGGTGGAGTTCAAATCGCACAAATTATACCACAAGCATACGTTAGAGGTAGTGCGGACACAGTTTGACTAACCTGTTTGTTTGTATGAAACTTTAAATCCATTGTTGGCATTCTCACCGTTGGAAATGAACCTCACCTGGATGCTGTTCCCAGAGGAAGTGATTGCACGTGGCTTATCCTTAACACCGCTGAACGCTATGAGCGGATCTGTTTTGCCTGTGTCGTAAATGAACACGAAGTCTTTATTCTCTTCGGTCCGAAGTTCCTCGAAGTGAAGACGCACCTTCTTTCCTTGCGGCACTTGAATCTCCCACGTACAGTACTCATTGTTCGGATAGTTGTTTGGGAAGTTGGTGGACTGGAATGATCCTGAAGGGCCGTGGAGAACACTACCGCAGTTTGAAGCTGACGCAGGGAAAGAAACGGAAAGTGATCTTTTTTGCACCGACGCATTAACCCCGCCTTATGTTATTTTTATTAGTGACAGGTTATGAGAACGAGCTATCAGTATGGAATTTGTCGTTTCTTTGAATAACAAAGTAGGTGCTCACGAAACAGCGTCTGTTTACTGAACGAACAATTGATGATAGGAAGGAAGAGCAGGGGCACCCAACGAATCTGTTCCTCACTTTATCTGTACACCAGCGGAATTCTTGCTGGCTGGCAAAATATTATGTATATATTTTTTTAATTACCATTTTTGCGCCTGTTGACTTGAGAAAGGATTCGCAAGAATAAACTGTGCTGGCTAACTTGGGCAGATCGAAAAGAGACTGATTATGTATTGGTTTTGTGAGGAGAAGTTTGATGAACAATAAACGAAAAAGCTTGAAATAGTTTGCCATTAATGTTTCCAAGCCCATTTGGTAACTTATTATTATTAATGTTTTTTTTTTTTTTAATTCATTTTTTTAATTGCTGGCTGGGAAACAGACGTTTTTTTATACAGCTGGCTGGGAATTCCTCTATGTGTTATGCTGGGAAAAAAGAACAGATATATTTTTACCAGCAACCTAGAAGAACACCTGGAAATGCTTTTATGTAATTTATTTTAATATATTTGAGTAAAATAATGCACTTTACCAAAGATTGTTCGTTGAGTGCCCCTGGAAGAGGGAGAGGAAGATATGAATTACAGATCACCGACATGCTTAACACAACTCAATATGTCTGCGGGAAACTTTTCCAATAAGTCATGTTATGATCATGCCGGGGAGATATTTTAAAACAATTGTTAACACAACTGTGACTAGTACTCACCAACACAACTAGCCACTGTGCCTGACCACTGGCCATTAGCTTCACACTTTCTAATAATAGATCCCTGCAGTTTGTAGCCGGCGTTGCAATCAAACACAACGCTCTCTCCATACGTAAACTTGCCACCTATCTTAAAACCATTTGATAAAGATCCCGGATCACCACAGTTCACGACTAAGAAAAAATAATCAATGCGTTATTGTCATATAGGTCTCAGGGGCAGATCCAGGATTTTTCTTAGGAGGGGGTGCACCTCTAAGGAATGACGTAACTGAAGGGTGACGTAAACAAATTTTAAAAGCGAACAACGCAGACTAGGTCATCTCAGGGGGGGGGGGGTGCGCACCCCCTGCACCCTCCCCCTAGATCCGCCCCTGGGTCTGAGATCCTGAAACTCTGCATTCTTTGACATTTTTCTTCACTTTAAAGATCGAGTAATCTACTTTTAAATCGGTGTAATGTATTATCACAATTTCAAAACTACACTTCGTTGACCCAACGTTTGCTTAGCCTGGTGCTGTTTTAAAAAAGGGGTAGGTTTTATCAACCCCATGCAAATTTTCTCATTTTTACTCATTTTTAACGAATTTATTTCATGCCCCCGGAATATTCCCATATTAATTGATGGTCCATATTAATTGATGGCCGGCGGCGTTTATTCACGTCTCGACCGTGTATTCTCGGTTTTTATTTTAGCCCGGGGTTTTAATTTTCGACCCAGCGTTTAATGGAGATATTACGGTGTGCTGTTGAACTAGAAAGTTTTCTGAAATTTTAGAAAGTTTTCTTAAATCTTAAAAAGAGTGAAAAATTATATTTTTGTAACTATTTTTTGTAATGCCCGAGAGACTTACTCTGACATGTTGGCTGCGAACCCGACCACTGACCAGTGGTCTGACAAGTTCGTTGTTGCGAGCCTTGTAGCGTGTATCCCGGATGGCATGTAAATATGACGGACGCGCCGTACGAATGGTTGGTTCCAACTTTAAGACCATTCGTCGGTGAACCAGGAGTTCCACAGGACCTTTCTAGAAGTTAAAAGATCGATATACTCTTCAATTCTTCAATGCCACTTTTGTAGCTAATAAAAGTGTATATTTTGAACATGTCTTAACGACTTCCTTTACTAGCCATGTTTCCCCCTGGAGATTAAGCGATCCCCCTGGAGATTAAGCGATCAATAATTTGAACGATTTAATTTAATTTAATTTAATTTAACCGAGTGTATAAAAAGGTAACAGAAAAAATGCTGAGTATTATTTTACGATATAACAGCACTTTATCCAGCAGAAAGCAATACCGCTAGTGTTTTCAGCACTTTTTTTAGAAAAAAGGGGAAAAAAGGGAAAAAAGAAAAAGATCTTTAGGGGTGGAAACATTTGCGTCATAATTCTCGTGTATCTAGAGTATTTTAGTGTCCATCGAAATTTATCGTGAGCAATTTCGCTATTTATATATATCAAATACTTGACCAAAGTCCTGTCCAACAAAAAGATCAAAACAGACTTGATACTTTTAAAACGAAGGCAGCGCACAATGTCCCAGCAAGCATTCATCTCATTCATGGGATTCATCTCACCCAGACACTTAGGCTGCTCTCCACTCCACTGCCCGTCCGCCTTGCATGTCCGCTGACTGTCTCCCTCCAGGTGATGCTGAGCTCGGCAGGAAAACGTCACTTTACTGCTGTACTGGAAATTGGACCCGTGTAGGTAGCCATGCCATGGAGTTCCTGGATCACCGCAGTTTATAACTAAAATAGTGAGAAATGTATAGAGCAGTTTTCAATTGAGTGTTGTAAAACCTAAACTAAAGTATTCACTCTGGCCAATCACAACAGATGCAGAAAATCTAATGAACCAATCACAACTCGAAGCAAATACATGTTGCCGGCGCCAAGCGCGGGAAAACGCGTGCAAGTAAGTCACGATTGGTTTTGGTTTTACTTCTGATTGGTTAATAAAGTGGCGCGAGATTTTTTAACTAATCAAACAGCGTAGCAATAACCAAAGAAACTGCGAAATTACTTTCGACGCTCAATTGAAAACCGCTCTAACAGGAGGTAACATCAAGTAAATGGTACAGAATTTCTTGAAGTCTTTCGATTCTTATTTCCATTTTAAACTTGTTTTTATGACAACAGAGATAGATCAACAGAAGACGCCTCAGTAATTAAGAAATATGAATTTGCTGGAAACGTTTCTTACGTTTGCAGACTGGGTCAGCCCCAGACCACTGATTGTCTGCCTGGCAAGTCCTAAAGGAAGAGCTGTCTGGGTAGACTTCATACCCCTGGTCACATGATACGCGGACCGTGCTGCTGGTCTCTCGCCGGTACCCTTCTATCTGACCATGCGCTGGCGCTGATAGTTGAGGGCAGTTAGCACCTGACAAATCAAAGGTAATAGATTAAAAATTATTGTTAATTGGTGTGATGTGTTGTTTCTTGTTTTTAATTAAATTGCATGTTAATGTTTTCATGATGCTTTAGTAAAGAAATCAAACCAAAAATGGTGGCACCAGGGTGTCATAGCGATACTCACGAACGCATCTAGGCTGCTGTCCGCTCCAGATTCCACTCTGTTGGCAAGTCCGTTGTGATGAGCCCACGATAGCATAACCGCTGTTGCACGAGAAACTTACACTGGACCCGTAACTAGTGCCACTCCCTTGCCGAGCTCCATACTTGACTGTTCCTACATCTACACACCGACCGGCTGTGAACAGATAGCGTTACATTAGAAGTAGCTCTATTTTATTTATTTGCAGGATGGATTGCTTTTATCCCAAAAAGAAGAGACACTATCTGCAAAATTGGACCTGATTTGAAAGGCAAGATTCCAAGAAACTTGAGTAAATTTATGAGTTGAAACAGTGGGGTAGTGAAACACAAACATTTGGTTTTATCAACTCAGTCGATAAGGTAAATTGATCACTAAAGAGATCCAAAACCTGACGTTTGGGGCGCTAGCCCTTCGTCAGAGCGAATCAAGGAATTATGGGTTGTGTGTTGTTCATATATCAAACGGTGGAGTAACATTAATCAGTTGAATGAAAACAATACTTTTTGCTCTAAATTTTTATATAATAAAAGCTTACCGTGTTACCATTGTTCAGAGTGGTTGGGGCAAATTAAAGTGTTAAGAAACTGAATAAAAATTAACTTGCAGTTCAGTATGTCTTACCATTACATGTTGGTTGAACGCCGGACCATTGGCCGTTCGCTGCACAAACTCGTTTCTGAGATCCCTTCAGCTGGTAACCCGCATTGCACTTGAATGTGGCGATATTTCCCAGGATGGCAGCACCGGTAATGGTTGAGGCGCCATTCACTGGTGCGCTCAGGGATGGACATTGCTTTTCTGGAAAACATAAACAACATCGCAAGGTCCCCTACTCAGGACAAATAGCTGATGCACACCTTGATTGAAAACGGTTTGTTGTGAGAATTGAAACGAATTTAAAGAACTTAGCCCTATGCCACACTAAGGGTTTCTGGTAGGTTGTATTTCTGTAAGATAATAATAACAATGCCGGATTTGATTTCCTGTACAACGTATATTTACCGTAGAATTCCGAAGTAAGGGGTAGCCCTAAGAGGTCGCAACTTTTCGGTAGCTTTCGGAAATTGCTGGCAAGATCTAAAAATTGATTTGGGGTAGCCGCTACTTTCAGGGGCCGTTATTTCGGAGTTTTACGGTATCATATCAAACAAAAACTTTAGATGTTAGAATTAGTCTTGCGTTGTGCTTCAAAAAGAAAAATCAAGGAGTTTTAACTTGTGTTGAGAAGAGCAGTGAAATGTAGGGCCCGTGACAAGCCTAAAATACCGTTACAGTTCTTGCTGTCAGCTGCAATTGTATATCCTCCGCGACAATGACAAACATGGCTTAAGTAACTGTTCACACAAACATGCTCACATCCGCCATTGTTTGACGTGCATTCATCTTTATCTGTCGGCATAGAAAAGTCAAAGTCCAGCGAGGTCAATACATAACATGCAGACCTTGAATTATCATATGCACATTTCTTTTATCTTAAAGGAGCCATGTCAGATTTTACTGAGTGTCACTTTAAAAAGCCAAAACACATAGTTAATTTATCAAAGGAAAGCTAAAAATAATGGTTCAATTTGTTAACACTTACTATGTTATTGTACTAAAACTATTAATTTGTGTTCATAGCTAAGCAGCAAAGCGCTGCTAACCACAATGTGAACATTTTAGGATAAAGTTTTCAGGTTCTTTCCCTGTATCTTAGTTGTGATTTGTTCCTCTTTTAATAATTCACTTTATATCTCGTTTTTTTTAGCTTCAAAGAATTATGAGAATGAATGAAGCCATTTATCGGTAATTTTAGTAGAGTTGTGAGTCGTCGCCTCTGCCCTGCATAGACTCTCTGACCGACCCACTAGCTTAGCTACTCAGTTTCCTGACTGGAATAACAGTAGACATGGTGAGTAACAGATTGGTATATACTAGTAACCACAGTTTATGCAACATCTTTACTTTTTGATTGACTATCAGCAACAAAGTAGTGACAGGTGTACCTCTACAGGTTCTTCCCCCGGGGGCTAGTTCCATACCGGAGGGACAGGAGCAGCGGAATGATCCCTGGGAATTGTGACAGCTGTGACTACACAATCCCAGAGAACACTCGTTCACATCTGAAATATAAACAAACAAATTATCGAACATAAAAGTTTCATTCTTAAAGAGCGTCCTTGTTTCCCCAAAATGGATTCTTGACTTAGGTCGATCATCAATAACAAAAACTTTATTAACACAGCTTCCGCTATTCACTACTTGCAACTTTACGTTAATAGACTAATTTCAGTGTTTTTTTTTATTCATTGTAGTTAACAGTAAATGATGACTTAACTGAAATGGCTAGTCTTCAAGTAGTGAGATCAC
Organism: Cladopsammia gracilis; assembly: GCA_022457155.1. Classification (NCBI taxonomy): domain Eukaryota; kingdom Metazoa; phylum Cnidaria; class Anthozoa; order Scleractinia; family Dendrophylliidae; genus Cladopsammia; species Cladopsammia gracilis. The sequence continues at coordinate 1,123,738 of JAJGOT010000131.1, read as the reverse complement.
TCGCTTCCTACCAACGTGTCACGAATGCGATTCCTTGACCTGGTGTTCAATTGAAGTTGAGCTTTTTTCCAGATATTTCGGTTTTCCCTTACCCCGAAAACTCAACACCTCAAAATTCCAATGTAATCGGGATAATGTCCCCAATAATCGCCCCGTGCTAAATACCGTTGACACTTCAATCAAGGTTTTTTTTTCTAAACCTAAAGGAGACAAAAAGCTAAAAGTGTGATATTTTTAATTTACCATCACATGTTTTTCCATCGTTGTTGAGTATGTAACCTGGATTGCAAGAACACGCGAAACTACCGATGGTGTTAACACACTGCTGACCACACTGACCACCAGCGCATTCATCCACGTCTGCAAAAACAGATGGTATATATTAGAGAGACAGCTAAGAAGTTATAATGTCTCAAATATGCTTATGTAGGTACCAGCTAAGAAGTTATAATGTCTCAAATATGCTTATGTAGGTACCATGTTTGTGCATGTCTGAAAAAACATAAATAAGAAATGCCAAGTAAAAAGTAAACTGGAGAAGTCTTAATGGTAAAATTGTCCCCATGCATGTTTTAGTATTAGACTGCTAGCAGTCCCTCTCTCGATAGTCGAGCGGGCGCAAATAAGCGATCGGCGATCCGAGCGGCGAGCGAAAGTAATGCGAACCGAGGGGCCTCTTTCCCAGTTTCCCCTCGGCTCGTTCACTCGCTCCAGTCTCACCGAGCTTGTTTTTGTGATCAGCTCGCCCGCTCTATTAACTGAAAAGGGACAGCTAGCAGTCTATTTTAGTATTGGTCGTCTCGTCTTTCACTATTGGAGATTAATATGGCTAGCCGCAAGTAGCGACCATCGAAACGATAATATTACTAAAATGCTGTCAAACATAATAGGCCGGTTATTAAAACGAAGTTTGGACGGTTTTTAACAAAACCGTGGTCTAAACCAACTTTAATCTGGCCAACCCTAATATTTAAACGTTAGTTTGCTTAAACATTGTGAAGAAGGCATATAACACAGACTAGAAAAATATTTCTCTCGTAAAATGACCCACTTATGAACAGATATAGAGGTCAGTTAATTGTCTTAAACCGCGGTCTAAGTCAGACCTCGTTTAAATAACCGGCCGGCCCAATGACTATCATTCCATGATAAATTTATGTTGTGTACCTTTGCACTCCGCCCTAGTCCCACTCCACTGTCCATTGCTGCAAGTCCTGGACGTTGATCCCTGAAGAGAAAAACCCGCTTTACAGGAAAACGTTATAGCGCTGCCATGATTATAATTGGTTGAAGACTTGTAACCATTCAGAGGTGTTCCCGGATCATTGCACGAGGAAGCTTGGAAAAATAAAAATATAATTTATAGCAATCGACCTGGCATGTATTTACTGATAAGGTTTTTAACCGAGGATTCAACAAAAGCATTGAAGTGACTTCCAATTGGTATAAATAAAAAGACACCACTGAATAAGAAGAACAAGAAGAACTGAGGTGGAGGTAAGGAGGCCCTGCAAAGTAACTTTCGGAAGGAGAGGAGAAGAATCGTTAAAGGCTTCTCTGCTACCCACGAAGTAATGATGATGTTTGACCTCGACACGCCGGACACTCACTATAGGAAGTCAAACTCGCACCCACCTTGTTCGCAGGTGTTTCCCTCGTATCCTGCTGGACACCTGCATCTGAAGCCGAAGTAAAGGTCGTAGCACTTCCCATTCTTGCATGGGTTATTACTGCATTCGTTTACTCCTAACAGGGGATCATTAGTACAAAAACTGAGTCGGATGACAAGCCAACAACATTGTTTTATCGTAGCATAATATAGCCTAACATCCGAGAATCGCCTTTACTACCGTATCAGGGCGTTTAATCGTGTAAATACGGTATAAGTAATTCGCCAAATCTTCATGCTGGAACAATTATTCACAGACAAGAATAAGCAATGTATAACAAAATAGGATTTTCCTACCTGGAGTTGATCTGCGCTTGCGCTTTCGGGCTGAAATGATAAACAGTGGATAGGATTAGATGCAACATATGTTTTTGCCACATACACGGGCGCATGGTCGTTAGGTCTAGCAAGCCAGGACTCAATACAGAGCAGATTTCAGTTTTCACATATTTTCGAATGGCCCTTTCTATATTTCACCATGCCTCTTATCACGGCCCGACTTAGAAAGTTTTTCAAGCCGATTTCGACAGTACGACTCTGTCGCATGCTTTCACTGCTTACGATAAACTTACCACATGAATCACTACGTCTGGAGTGTCGCAAACGGCATGAAAATGTCGTGCGATTTTGCAATATGTTTTAAATCCTACGACAATACATTTTAAATCCTACGGCACCTTAGCCGGAGAAAAATTTGTTACCGAGACGCAGGCATGAAGCGCCTTAAAGGGGGGATTCTCGCACGTGTCTGCTGCAAATTTAATACCATAAAATAACCGCTTCCGGGTTATTTTATATTACAAGGGTTTTGTATACTGCCTTGATGGTTGAAACAATGGATAATTTTTCGCAGTTAAAGGATTATCAAAAGTTTGAAACTTAATTACAAAACATCAAGAACAACTAAAATTAACCTTACTTTGTTTCGTATTCACGAGATAGCTCTTAGAGCCCTTAAATTCGAAATTGTAATTACCTGAGATAGAGGGAGGTGGAGGAATCGGATCTGAAAGAGCAAGAAATTAACGAAAGGTCAAGTTGAAAAAAGACGGTTTTCTGGATTATTTTAATAATCTAGTTAAAACTAATGTTGGTTTTTATACATTGTTGTTTCATTGGAAGCTTTGAGTTTTGCATGTTACTCAACAGGACCAACAGGGCTGAGTTGAATAAACCATACTTACCAAAAGTGTTCTATTGTTTTTCTATTTTTTTTCCCCCACTGTTTTCTGTTTTTAAAATACCGTGTAATGTTATGGCGTTTATTGATATATCGTGTAGATTGTAGGCTATAGCTTTACCGGTATATGTTTTATACCATCCCGGTGCTCGGCCGTAACCTGCAAAATCTGAAACTAATGGAATGTATTTACTGTCTGTTGCTTAAGGCTGGTTCTCATATAATCGTCCCGGTCGTCCCGGTCGTCCCGGTCGTCCCGGTCGTCCCGGTCGTCCCGGTCGTCCCGGTCGTCCCGGTCGTTTTAAAAGTGTTTTTGCAAACGACTCAAACGATCGGGACGACTCAAGCGATTTCGGTCGTCTCGAGGGTCAATAGCGCGGTCGTAAACTGGGTCCAACAACATGTTTTGGGCAATAACACTGCATTCTGGGGAAGATTTGGGTCTCTTCGATCGCCTCAGTCGTCCCGGTCCCCTGAGGGTAGTTCTCATATGATCGTCCCCGATTTTTCACGATCGTCCCAGTCGTCCGGATAAAACACAGTTTTATCCAAGCAACCGCGATCGTCCCAGTCGTCCGGGTCGTTTGCGATCGTCGCGGGTCGTCTCAGAAGTGTTCTCATATAATTGTCGTCCGTGCACTTTTAGAAACGACTCGGACGACCGGGACGACCGGGACGATTATATGAGAACCAGCCTTTAGTGAAAATGAAATCACATACGTATATCGCGGTTATTTTACCTGCCAGACAGCCAAACACCTCCACCCTCATGGTTATCTTGCCGCTCCATGCTTGAGGTCTGAATCGGATCATCTTGGCCGTGAATGTTTGTAACTCTCTCTTTATTACTGTGTCAGAATCCACGTTACCTGCCAGGGTCTAAAAGACGACGCGTTTAAATGTTGGAAGTAATGAACGTTTATACGTTAATGTGAAGATTTTTCGTATATTGTACACATGCACGGCTCATATTGTTATCGGATTTGTGTTATGACCAAAACACATCAGATTAACGTGTGTCCAGAATAGCGTAGATAAATATAATCTACAAAATTTAACTTCTATTCTCTACAGAAATGTCTACAGAAATGTCTACAGAAAAGTCTACAGAAATGTTTACAGAAATGTCTACAGAAGCCAAACTTCAATTCAAAACTAGTTAGTGGTGAAAATTGCACGTTGATCTGACTTGGAAAAGACCGCTTAAGAGCCGATTGAAAAATGTAGGTATGGTCTCTAGAAAACTGTATCGAAACACCTTAAGTATATAACATATGACATTATGTGTCAACTCCAAATAAATTTCTCCACAGAGAGACATCAGAGAGACATCAGCTGAACTGCAGAAGGTTGCTCATGTCTATATGGTCTATATAAAGACAACATGTGAACTTGTCAAACCCGGGAACACAAACATGACATGCCGAGCAGAAAATCTCATAGACAAATTATGTCATTGCGGTATTAAATGATGCACTGAATGTAAAGCCATTCACCTTTGCGTAGTATTGCCATGTACTACCATCCATACTATATTGCAGCTTATATGACGTAACCCATTCTGATAAACCATCTCCGCCCTGAGTAGCCACGCCTGTTACTTTATATGCATCACCTAAGTTTATCTGATGATTGGAAGGAAATAAAAACTACAGATAAATACTACATGAACAATAAAGCATTGTGGACTAACAACATGTTACTGAAGTTAAACCATAACCAATCGTTACTTTCACTCATGTATTTTCCTGGGCTTGGCGCTGGTTACATGTGTTTGATTCGAGTGCTGCCTAGCTCAATGTGGAGACAATTCATGACTGAATATCTCAGTTTTGAAGACACACAAAAAACTCAAAATTATTAAGCTATTGTCACTTCGTGTTTTCATACTTGTAAATACTGCTGCTGGTCAGATGTTTGTGGGCTCCACCCGCCCCTGCTGTCCACCACTCCTTGCAAGCCGCTGGCCTGTGGAGCGTACAGGCGCGCCACGTGTGCTTGGCTGATAGAATTGAGTGATGAAGATGCTGTCATGGCGGAATCAGGGATGGTTTTGCTTTGTACACCAAGTGTTTCAATGCAGCCTTAAAAACCAATTTGTATAAATTAACGGAATGTACATGTATAAATAAAGTTGTGTATGTATGTAAGCCAAGTCGGCTATCAAAAAATATTAATATTAACTGTGATTTAACTGATTTAACCGATCCCATACCAAAAATAGTTATTTTTTTAATTTCCTATAATTGTACAGCACATTTTAAAGAATTTTTTCTTCACCAAGAACAATTCGTATTTTTTGGGTTGGCTTAGGACGCGTGTGAGTTCTTTCGTATATTCCTATTATTGTAATGTCTTTTTAGGTTTAAAATTAACTGAGGGTAAGTTTACACTAGAGTACCGGATTTGTTGTTCCCGTTTACACATAGAAGGGTGGATCCGGGATGAAAAGTACCCTAATTGCACGACAAGTCCGGATACTTTGAATCTGTCGGTCAATCTGTGTACTTTGTATTCGGATACTTATTTTTACGTTTTCGTTTCACTGTGTAAACGGGGTTTTGACGAATCAGGATTCTAGTCTATAACTTTTCAAATTCGATCAAAAATCAATTTTCATATTCGTTTATCTTTCTCAGGATAAGAGTTTTTTATACTTAATTTCGTGTATATAGTATTGGTTCAATTATTTGTTGACGATTAAGTATCTCACATCGTCTTGTTTGTTCTCATTGCGCATTTTAATCTTCATTGTGCCTAAAAAAAGTAACTGTGCGAGGATTCCTACCTCTTTCTGTCCAGAATGAACATTTTTCATACACTTCGGTGGACGATTGCCTGCAGCTCGCCACGCAACCACATATCTCCGGATTTCAAGGTGCAGTGTAAACTATTTAGGAATCTGAATACCATGTAATGTAATCATTTAACGAATACAAATCCGGAGACATTTACTCTGGTAGAAAATTTTAGCCTGAAAGTACTGATTGGGGAGAGTTCAGATGCGAGTATTAGGTTACCGAGACCTTTCACAACAACTTACTCGTTTGATAGAAGTCGAAACCTTTAACCGTTGACACTTCAGCGTCCTCTGAGTCCGCACTACTGAGGTAACACTTGCTTCCATTCCTGTCATGATCAAACGACCTGCATGGAAACGAGGTCTCTTTCTCGCATGCATCTGCACACTGGTTAGCGGTCATCCCTGACAGGACTTTATCATCGTTGCCTGACAGACGCATATCGCGTTTCACTGAGAAACGTCTCAAAGGACTGGTAACTAAAAGAGATCATAACAATGGAGTGTCTGCAAATGGCATTAAATCGTTTTTTTTTAATAAAATGTTGTATCTGTTTTTACTGTACTCTAATAGGAACTTATTACCCAAGCTCTGTCGGTTTTCGTTTTCCTTGGAGGAACGAGAAATAACCAGGTAGTATTGAAAAAAGATGACATGAGAAAATTTTGCTTTGAAAATGAAATTCATAAAAAGTAGGGAAGGTAGTTACATAATTGTTCGCGCGTTTGCTTCGGCCACATTTGCCTTTGATGCCATCAAAGCGTGTCAAAATTGGATGATATAACCGTTCAATTTTGACACGCTTTGATGCCATCAAAGCGTGTAAAAATTGAACGGTTATATCATACAAGCTGTTCTAACGCATAAAAAATTAAAGATAAATTTATAGGACTTGTTAAATCAGCCAGTTCATCTCTCTGCTTTAATACTTGAAGAAACATGATTTTGGCTGTCCCCTCACGAGGTCAAAACAGTTAATGTTACGTCATAAACAGTCAACTTACAGTCGCATGCATGCAACTTTGAAGTCACTACGTATACTCCTTGCAACCCCTCGCGAAAGTCGGCCCAGGCCTTTACATTTCCTTGCTCCGCATGCTGACAATTCCGCACCAAATTATAGATGTCCTGAGGACAGAGGACTTTGTTCCACACATTTAACTGACTCAGATCTCCGGTGAAGGCCTCCTCGGGACTGAAGGAGCCCCCCAGTGAATCCTGCTCCTGCCCCAGGACCATTATACCACCCCCGAGGATCACTGCGCCGGACTGAAACGCTACCGTATATCTAAACGGAAATACAAATTTTTTGATAAAGTGACCTGATTGGAAAGACTAATAAAATAAAAAAAAAACTTAGTAAATGTATGTATGTTGTTTCAATGGAAATCATTTTGTTGATGCACTTTAGAGACCCTGCCGGGGGGGGAGGGGGGGGGGGGTCCCGTGTCGCTTGTCTGAATTTTAAAATGTCTCGTGTCGGTGTTTTATCAATGTTTCACGTTGCTGTCGGAAATTGAACGAACATTCGTCTTTTGTCACGATTTCATTTTACGTGCTCTAGCTACTTTTTGGGTCTTGTCGCCTGTCGGAATTTACCCTGGCAGCGCCTTACTTTACTTACAGGCTTATAAATCGCCCCACCAAAACATCACCGTTCTCTCACAGGTGTTACGATAATATAAAGTGACAGACGTACCTCTTGACTTCCTGTCCATCCTTGTAAAAGAACCATTTCCCACCGTTACTGTCCCATGTGATAGCCACGTGATGCCACTTGCCGTCATTGGCTGACGTACCAATAAACAATTTCTTGTTGTTTATGTGCAAAGCGAAGGCGCCATAATCCTGGATGACCAGTGCATTGTCTTGAAGTTTGCCTCCGACCATGTTGGAATAGGACAGAGGTGTTCCTGGATTTTCTGTATCATCAGTTCGAAGCCAAAAAGCGATTGTAAAAGCGCGCATGTCTGGAATATTCTGTACACTCGAGGAAGAAGTGGCCACTCGCAAGGGGAAGGATAAATCATAATTGAAACACATTTCTGCCAAAAGCCAAATATAAAACAGAAAACAGGAATTATGGTTATGGTCGAAAATCAACTTGGTTTGTTATTATTCAAAGTGGAGCCAGAGTGAGAATGCTTTATTTTATTTCTTAAATGTTACTACTTTTATTTTTAGTTAAGACATCTCACTTTTTGTGCAGTGATCTCCTGAGTATGTCGGCTTGCAGATGCATTGAAACCCATTAACCTTGTCCACACACTTCCCGCCATGTTTACAAGGATCCGACAAACACTCATTAATGTCAGTCTCACACTGGGACCCTGTAAAACCAGCTTTACAGTTACAAGTGTACATGTTCTCTCCATCTACGCATGTTCCATTGTTCCGACAAGGATTTCCGGCGCAGTCATCGATGTTTATCTCACACTGGACTCCGTCGTAGCCAGGCCTGCATGAGCACCGGTAGCTTTCGGTCAAGCTCTTACATATGGCATGATTTTTACATGGGGATGAGGCGCAATGATCAATTTTCATTTCACAGAATTTCCCACCATAACCAGATGGACACTCGCAAATGAAGTCAGGCGGCTGTACAACGCATTTGGCACCATTTTGACAGATGTTTGGGCCGCAAACCTGCGAGGGAACGTCGCACTGCGCACCACTGAATCCTGCAGCGCAGACGCATTCGTAACCGTTTACCTGCCAGTCAAAAGATGAGATTGTGTCAGATAAGAGTCAAGTTCTATTGTGGTTTTGCGCAATGCATTCAATCGATTGGTCCTATTTCAATGAATTTGCCTTGACTTTTGGTTACAAATCGCTAGCATATGATCGTTTCCATTTGAAAGACAGGTTCCATTACTGGTCGCTGGAACGAATAGTTTCTATAATCAAGGGAGTTAACTCAACACTTAATTCTCTCTCTTTGTCTGTATTAACGGGTACCAGCGAACCATTAGAGACTGTGGAAAAAATACCATTATTCCTGGTCCTGTGATGGACTGGAAACTCTATCAGGGGGATCGATTAAGCTCCATGCTCCTCCTCTATGATACATGTTAAAAGCAGCCACGAC
>JAJGOT010000131.1:1105000-1110000 GCA_022457155.1 Cladopsammia gracilis | reverse complement strand
CTATGACTTTTGCATGTAAACAAGAATCATTATGTCATGAATAAACATTTTATCGATAAGAGCTTTAAAGTATTCTCGTGATTCGCAACTTTTTCATTCTTCTAATATTCAAGCTATACTTTGATCAATATACAGTCAGCTCTCTCTTAAGCGACCACCCTCGGTAAAGAAAAAAGTGGTCGCTTAAGGGAGGTGGTCGCTTAAGAGAAAAATCAAGACAAACAGTATTTGATGACTGAGAAACAAAACGGTTATTAACAAAGTGTTAGCTTACGGGAAGTGGTCGCTTAAGAGAGAGTTGACTGTATTAAATTGCAATATTTTTGTCACAACAAAAGTACACTAAAATGAAACTTGAACTCCAGTGGAGTAAGGAGGGTAACTTATGTATATAGCGGGTATTTTCAGTCTGTTCACTGAGTATCAGCAAGGGAAGGTATGATGTTATCCACGAACAGTCTTTGCCAGATTCAAAAATTCCTTCGTCCAGACGAATAGACTCAATCATAAAAAGACTACCACTTACTGCACTTTTCTATCGTTCCCGAATCCTTGTTACACTGGCACAAATCGTGTGGCTTGGTCAGTCCATCACAACCAGTTTCCAATGAATCACACTTGCCAACGACTGCGCCACTGTCAGAGCAGTATGCCTCAGCGTGGTTTAATGTATACATCTGATATTCAAGATCGGTGGATGAACGAAGTGGTTTCCAATCAAAATTCTTTGCTTGCTGATCCATTAGTGGCCTCGCATTATTCTCTAAAATCTGTTCCAATTGTGATAAAGTTTGAGATGCTCCGCTTGGTTTCTGCTGTGCCACTACGTCTACTTTGACGTACACCTCACGCACCGAGCTGCGCCGCCTCCGCTTAGACGCGGTAGTTGCCCCGCAAAACACGTTCACGTTACCAACGTTACAGTCTGCTCCGTAATCTCTACAGATAGCTGACGGGATAAACTGCTGATTCAATAAACTAATGAAGTTTTGTTTGATTTGATCCTGTGCTTCTTTTGAGTTGCAGTCACCGGAGTAATAAAAAAACTGCGGAACAAAAGCCATGCGAGCCTTGCCAGGTGTGTAGCGAACTACAAAAGACATCAACGTAAATGGATTGGAAAGGAAACTTTGAAAGACATTTCAATGGCTAAGTTAAAACTGAACGGCTCAGTTAAAACTGAACGGAATCCCTCCTAACCACTACTTCTTACTGTTTTCTTAGACCTCGACGGTGAATGTTGTTACTGTCCTTAACGTGTCTTTGACATTTGCACGTTAGCATATTACATTACCAAACATTTTTCTTTCTTTTTTCAAAACTGGTGTCTTTACAAATCTTGATTTGTTGTATTTAACTGCATGTTAAAGATTTTGATTGAAGTAAACACAGGACTGAAAGTAGGGTAAGGTACATTGCAACTGCACCTTTTTTACTTCATGGCAAGCAAGCACCTTTATTTTTCTCTTCTGTAAATTTAATTTTCGCGGAGTTAATGTTTGCGAACCTTTGATGATGTGTAAAAATAACAAAATTTAAGCCAGCGCGAAAATTGAAAGCATAAGGGTGCACAATATTTGATGATGCCATACAATGGAAATTGTACTGCAGGAGGCGTAAACATGTTAAGGTCTCAAACAACGAAAAAGAACCAGAGAAAGAAACCATGAACTAAATACGATAAACCATGCATGTACCATTTACAATATAGCATATACCACTTAATTACTATATCCAATGTACATTATACGATAATTTTTATGCTATATACCATATATGATAATAAATAAAAGTTTTGAAACTGACCTGTTAAAAATTTTATAAAAAGTTTAAAAGTTTTTTCTAAATTTTCGGTCGCCCACTGCGGCCTTCATCAGAGAATGAATGTTCTTTTTGTGGGAAACAAGTTATTTAAAATCCTTGACAATTGGTAGGTATACTCTTGGGAATGGCTTCCGTTCGTTGACACAATTAGGGTCGATGGTTGAATGCCACGATTCTAAGAATAAACGTTTGGACAAGTTGTTTACACCTCTCTCCAGAATCTGAACATAGTTTGGGTGTATGTCATGGTTGGTCGTCTCCGCGTGTTGTTTTATGAATGAGTCATTATTGCTGCGCGTCCCTGGCTTGTGTTCGGGGCCGCGTGAATTATATTATATATGACCATATATAATATATGGTCATACATTATATACCATATATTACAAACACCATACATCATACATCATGCACCATATACCCATATACTTTGTATGACTCACCTGAACAGTCTGGCCACGGGGGCGGGGCACCTCCAAACGCCGTCCACACTCCGTTACCACAGACATAGCTAACCGCAGGTCGAAATGCAAAATCAAATTGATTGTTACAACTGACTTGACAGAATCGATTGCTCACTCCCCAAGCGTTGCATGCCAGTGCGCCGTTTACGGGAGCTGGATACATTGTGCAGGTCTTGGCTGCAAAGAAAATCGTTTTAATTTTCATTTCGTTATTCGTTAAGTATGCTGAATGACAACAGAATTTATCGACAAGACTAAGGATGTATCCCAGCTTTTCACTGACAAAATACTAGGTACTTTCATTCAAAACTTTACAACTCCATGTTTTGTTGATCACCAAGAACATACAGCACTACAGGATAGTAATGCGACAGAGCTTTCGTTTGATTGGTCACACAAAACACAAATCTGTCTGCTACTATGTCAGTCAGATAATCAACTGGACTTACTTACAAGTCGCGAGTGCAGTGAGTGCGTAGCGCGAGTGACTTGTTTTCCTTGCTGGAAATGAAAGCAACTGACATCATTTTGGCGCGAACTTTTCTGGGTGCGGAGCTATGTCAAATTGTCAAAATTACTTTTCTCGCGTTTTGTTATGGCTTTTGGAGGCAAATGCCGCTCATCGTTTGAATGGAGGAAAAAAATACCCCTTCCAAAACGTTTTTCCGTGTTTCGGTTCCTGAAAATATTGATAACATCACAGGAGGAAAATTCCTCCCGTAAATTTGGTGCGCTGCAAGTGATAAAAGTTATTCGCGCCAGGGACTACTCCCAGACCGGAACCAGAAGTGAGAAGCGAACAACGTTGAGAAAGTCTAGAAGAATTAAAAAAATTCAACTGAAACGAAAACTAAGTGTACACTGATTTACCTTTAACTTCAACCTTGAAGGCACAGCTGTCGTTGACGTTATTAGACTGGTCTTTTGCCACATAGTAAACAAGTACCTCCCCGAGGTAGAAAGTCTCACCGGAATTCTTGTTATGTTCGATAATTGGAGTAACATTGGAATTGTCCAGGAACTGTGGTATAGTCCAGAGTACTCGCACTGAATCTGAGGTTGTTTCTTTATACTGGTCTTGGGGACAAGATGTATAGTACGGTGCTTCGTTATCTGTTGTGAAAAAGGTGTCATCAACATAACTCTGATACAGAAATCTCCTTATAGGTAATGAGACTTATGAACGTGATTACAACGAAAAAAATTCATACGATATTTCACCACAAGTAACATTTCAGCGCTAGAGGTTTTGATTGGACGAAAGACGCTTTTTAACTCGTAAAAACGCGAAGCCTTAAACGAGTTGTGGTATTTATGGGAAAAAGTCACACGATTACTCACTCGGCTGTAAACATGTGTTGTTAATCATTAGTAACCAGTGCATTACGTTACAGTTGCCTCGTTTCACACAATGCAAATTTATATACCGCTATGCTAAGACGTTTTAATCGTTTTAAATCTGTTTACTATTAAATTCTTTGACTTCGAACTTCGTATGGCAAATTAAAAGCGATCAAATGGTTTCTCAACATAAACACGGGTTAAATATTAAAATTTAACCATACTAATTTCTTGTGCGTTGGTGGTCGAGTGGTGTGCTGTTTCTCAACCGGCGGGAATCGCTGAACCGCGAAACGGAAATTTGATGAAGTTGGCAACCTTTATGGAAAGCCTTAATTTAAGTTCTTTTTTACTAAAATTGCGACCGAAAACATTCGGTTCGGAAAATCTGTGGCGAGTTTTGTCAAGTCTATTTACAGCAGTGACGCCGCTAAATGTCAACTTCATTATGGATCTCAAGTGTATACCTCAATATACCATGAATTTTTTGGGTAAATAAATGTTTTAGAGCTTTGTATTCACGAGTTGCTCATAGGGAGCCTTTGATTTTAACTAAAAGTTGTTTGTGCTTCAACATATAAGAAATGCACATCTATTTACAGATTTATAGGGAGAGGACGTAACGTATCGGAAATTATAGTAAAGTTGATTATTTTTTAAGAGAACTGTAGTGTATAAAAAAATTAATATTCTGTAATCTGGTGGTGAAATTGCATTAATTATAGCTTACCCAACACCTCCACAGAAAAGGAACATTTGGCTGTTAATCCTTTTCCATCCTTTACTGTGTATTGCACAAGGTGTTTGCCAATCAAAAACTTCTGTCCAGACTTGAAGTTACTAGTTACAGTCACTTCTGCCAGCGGATCAACACCGATTGAGTTGTCGCTGTATGTAGGCTCTACCCACGTGATCACTGCGTGGTCTTGATGAAGGCTGTTATTTGTTCTTATATTCTTGGGGCAGCTAATTTTGGGTGGCTCGCTGTCTAAAGGAACAAATGAAAACGTACAGTAACACACATTGTTTTAACTATATACGATATTACCAACCGTTAATACCAATGTTTGAGTTATAGTGAGATTTATAGCCTGGCTAGGTTTAGCGAGTCACTATTTCTTTATGAAAAATCATACTGGCAGCAGTAGCAGTAGTAGTAGTAGCAGTAATAGAAGTAGTTGTATTAGTACTAGTAGTAGTAGTAGTAGTAGTAGTAGTAGTAGTAGTAGTAGTGGTAGAAGTAGTAGCAGTAGCAGCAGCAGAAGCAGTAGTAGTAGTAGTAGTAGTAGTAGTAGCAGTAGTAGTAGTAGTAGTAGAAGTAGTAGTAGTAGTAGCCGTAGTAGTAGTAGTAGTAGTAGTAGTAGTAGTAGTAGC
>JAJGOT010000131.1:980000-1102500 GCA_022457155.1 Cladopsammia gracilis | reverse complement strand
GCTCGCATGCGTTTTCCCGCGTTTGGCGCCGCCGACATGTAATTGCTTCGAACTCTGATTGGTTCATTGGATTGTTTACGACTGTTGTGATTGTTCAGAGTAATTACTTTGATTTTGGTTTTACGACACTCATTTGAAAACTGCTCTATTGCAGTAAGTAACTTACCTTCACAAGTGATGCTTGATCCTGACCAAGTCTTATCCTGTTGACACTGCCGCACAGGGTTCCCATGCAAAATGTATCCAGAGTCACACTTAAAGGTGCATGATGTTTGGTAATATAGGCTGTTCGTGCACGTTCCAGATGGCGGATTAGCGTTGATGACTTGAATCGAAGGGCACTCAATTCCTATGAAGAAGAGTTAAATGAAATGCATTATCATTAGGAATTTACACTTAACTTTGATGAAACAAATAACGAGTTATAATCCGATAAATCAGTAGTGAAAGTTTCAGAACGACTTCTGACTCCTAGGTTTGACTTCTGACTTCTGACTTCTAGGGTCGTCCCATATAAAAGTGACGTGGGTGACCGTCATACCTTAAACGCGAAGTTCCGATATAAGGAGCCTGGCCTGACCATTGTCACCTCCAGTCGGCAATCAACCAATGAAACATTAACAACTGACAAACAACATGCGTCATAACAGAGACCATTGCAAACACAATTTGGAAAGCCGTTGAACTTTATGAAAGTTAGAATTTGAAATAGAAATAAACATATTTGAAAAATAAAATAAAATGTTTTAAGAAAGTGTCAAGTAAATTTCCAACCTCGTTCCCAGGACCTTTACCCTGGCTTCCCGCCCCGCCCCCAAGCCAGGGTAAAGGTCCTGGGAACGAGGTTGGTAAATTTCTAGCAACGACGTTTCGGGCTTGGCCCTTCATCAGGTTGATGACCGTTGTTTTGAACGCGACTTGTTTTATTTGAAAAATTGTGATAGCGCGCGCTAAGCAAATAGTGTATGAGCGCGCGCAGTTCAGAGGAAATGGAAAACCGTGTTGAGCCCATGCGGTTGCATGGTGCCCAACTTAAAGATGGTTTCCATTTCCACTTGTTTCTTGTTTTTATGAAAGTTATACCAGAAGTCTTTATGAACTTCTATTTCTTTTTTTGCTTAGGTAAAATCTTGGTTTATTAGATTTTTGAAGCAAATTATATTTAAAGGACGCGTACGTTAACCACGTTTTGTGACTGAAAGATGCCTTAATTTGCATTTCACACCCAAAAAGTGTGAAATGGGGAGGAGCTAAGCCTTTTATACCGGAAATTCGTGTTTAAGGGGTTAAAATTCATTTTCTTTTTACCACTACACACAAAACGGATTTATGGTCCCTTTTAAGGATTCCTTTCCCAATTTCGGTCAACCACCCCGTAAATTATATATGGTAGTCCCCCTGCCGGGTTTTGAATGACCAGGGTCAAAATCTATTTGGCTACCGCATCATAATAAAGCCCGCTAAACGGTTTGGTCCAACACTCATCCAACATTAGGGCTCCCATTGATAGCAGTGGGGTTTTTTAACCCTCTGAAGGGACTACCCTGGGAGAACATAGAATTTTATTTTTAAATAAAGGTGTCTGTCTGTCTAACATTTTGTTGTAAAACATGTTGCGACCATTTGAATAGGTCGTCCAATGCAAGTCGTCCAACATTGATGGAAATGTTGAAAAAGAGTGAAGCAAAGAAAATAGGAAGGGTTAGACTGCTTACAGTCTCCTATTTTCCTGTATGTTCGTCGAATTCGATCCTTCATTTAGCCGCCATCTTGAATGTCACGGCGCCTGTGATCAGGGTTGTCCCTAAAGAATACCGTCTAGAGGGACGTCGGACACCTTATTAAGACTTGTATAACGTAATGTCGACACTTAGAATTTTATTTTCAATAAATTTTTAAGTGTAAAAAAGAAAATCTAAAATCCCCCACTCAGGATTGAACCTGTGATCTCAACTAGGCGCCTACCGTACTACTGTACTACTGTTCCACCTAGCTTCTCGGGTTGTTCAGGCCTAAATTTAACTATATAAACTGCTACCCATAGCATCAACTGAAAGCTAACCAGTTACTCCGTTATATAAGTTTCAATAAGGTGTCCGACGTCCTTCTGAACGGTATTAGAGACATTTAGCTACAGGTTTTCGGCTTGCAAACATCAAACCGCAAACGTCTAGGAGTCACGTTACCAGGCTCTGACTTCACGTTTGAGGTTTTCAACGCACGTTTTCGACGGCAGGAGGTAGGTTTTCACGTTTGTAATTTCCCTCAAGGTTTCTTTGCTTTTCTTTTCAGTTATCTCACGTATTGACGGTACAAATATGTAAAGTAGTTATCTGTCTAGATATAGAGAAGAAATTTAAGTTGAAACAGTGCATGTTGAGCATTTTGTCTTCTCTCGAAACACAAGCATTTGCACAGGAAGCAAATCCAATATGGCGGCGATCAACACCGAATGAGTGAAAACCTCTAGCTAAACCGGTAAAAGTTGAGATACCCCGAACGCCAAACGCCTAACTTGAAACTGCCGTTTGCAGTTTGCCGTTGACGTGAAAAACCTATAGCTAAATGTCTCTATTCTTTAGGCTTAACCTGTAATCAGTCGAGATTGATCGCAAGTTCGAGTCAGCTGCCATTTTGTTTTTCATGGCGAGTGAAAGCTGGGGAGAGTGCAAAAATCCCGCGGGGACGGGCGTTGGGGGTTACAGCGTGAGTGGTGGCGGATTCAAGATGGAGGCTAAATGAAGGATCGAATTCGACGAACATACGGGAAAATAGGGGACTGTTAACAGTCTAGGGAAGCGTCTGCGTGCAGGCTAAAAGCTTGAACGCTTCCAACACATTTAAATTGGTTGTAACTTCTATACAACATCGTTCCAACACTCCCTTTGTTCTCGAAAATGTTGGATCGTGCTGAAGCGGTTTGAACACTTCTCAATATCTGTACGCATCAAGTGTTTCCAGTTCCTCGCATTGAATTTTTTAAATATGTTGCCCCAATTGTTGGGCCTATGTTGGCCCGATTGTTTGGCCGACGTTGGAACCGTTTGAACCGCCTAAGCACATAACAATAACAACAACAATAACAACAACAACTCACAGAAAATCATTGCAAAAAAGGAAAGAGAAAATAATTAAAAATTAAACCTAAATTATAGATATAGAAAAGAAAAACTAAAGAAAAAAAAATAACAGGTAGAATTTGTGAGTTTGGAGCATCCAAATAGCTAGAGCTAATCGAGTGGATGACCCAAAAAGAAAAACTGAGTGCCCAACATTCGGACTTACAACCTGAGGGTCAGTGGTTCAGCACTTATAACCTGAGGTTCAGTGGATCGGACTTACAACCTGAGGGTCGGTGAATCGGAATATAACCTGAGGTCGCTGGATTGGACTTATAACCTTAGGGTCGGTATCGGACTTACAACTAGCGGATCGGTGGTTTGATTCCTTGCCTTTGAATTGTCATGTTATTTCCTTAGACGTTAAGTTGTCTCTTTCCAACTTAGGTAATAATAATAACATTACTTTAAAGCTCGTGCTTGTGAACGCTTTATCCCATGCGCGATTACAATGGTAACATGTCTGTTCTTTGGGATGGGCCACGTTACTGCTTTCTGAACTTTGATCGTTCCAAATCACTTGAAATTTAAATGAGATGGTTGGTTATAAAAAGGCAAAATTTCGAGAAAAGTAACTAAAACACTTAATCTCGCTCTTTGTAACACTGCAATTTGTAACTGTATTCTCGATCCAAAGATGAAAAGGGGCAGATTTTCTTTTCCAATATACTATATCTTACAGTTTGATTCCACAAAAGTTTCACATACAACGATTTACTATTAAGAAGAAAATACCGGCACTTTACATTTCTGGTGTATTGTTCACTAACCGGCACAATTTCACGTTTGTTTTTAAACTTACGTCTGCACTGCAAATCGCTTCCGCTCCACACAACCCGTTGTTGAAGGTCGAGTACGCAAGTCCTTTTTCCATTACCGCTCAATTCGTATCCTGTTTTACACATCACCTCACAACTGGAAAGATACTCTGTGTTACACTGACCGCCCTTTAGCAAACCGTCCCGAGGAACAGGAAGTTGATCACATCTTCTTACTGGAAATAAACAACCACAAACAACAGTCGTAATAGCATAAAATGCAAAATGTATCATTACTGAATGTACATCTACCGCATTTCATTAATAGGAATTAAAACCATATAAAACTGAAAAAGTGTTTGGGAGTGCTCCTGAAGGAAAATCTTGAACTGAATATATTGGAAAAATAAAAAGACAAACAAACAAGTTAAGACAACTTGCCACCTTCCGTGATTGATTGCACAATTCAAAGGGGACAAACTTCAAATAAATGTGGCTACTAAACATATCTGAATTTCGTTACTGTTCATCAATAGGATGCCTAAAATGTGTGCAATTCCACAATTGGTTTCGGCTCCATTAAATCCTATACCAATTGCAGAACATTTTAGGAGGAGCCACCCACAGTGTGAGCACAGTTACTGACAATACATATTAGTAAGGAAAACAATGCAAAACAAATGTAGTACGTTAAATAAGGAACTAAGAACACACGTCAACTAAATAAGCCACTGAAGCACGCGCACAACTTAAAGAAAATTGCGCGCGCGCGCACCTGCATCAAACTGAATGGAAGCAATATAGAAATTAAATAGGGGCGCTAGGATGACTGATTGATTGCACAAGCTAAGCTCTACATACACATGCACAAGCCAATTTTACTTGATCAAGGAGGGTATATCAAACGTCAGTATTTCAAGACGTGTTGAACGGCATTGTTCGTAATATAATTAATGTAAGAGACATTGTTTCCAGTCTATAATTCCCAAAATAGTCGTGTATTAATATGTCCGCTATCCTTCACCTTTCAATAGAAAAACGTATATTAGTATTCGCTTAGCGTTTTTGATCGTTGTAGTTCTAAGTATCGTTGCATTTCTCGAAGCGTCGTTGTTGTTCAAACATCGCTGTAAAACGGACCTAAGAAAGGTAAACCTAACGTAAAAGCTAATGGACTTCTTATTGGTATTTCGTCGCAACACATGTTAAGAATGTGGAGTATATAAAGGCGCTCATTTAATTTCTCACCTCACTCGCCCAACCATAAATAATAAAAATATGACACGCAACCCGAAACAACTTGTTCTATGAATTCGGCCATGCGAGGAAACTTTTCATTTACTTCAATTAATCTGATCTGAGGAACTAATCTGAGGAATTACGAAAACATGGACTTGAAAGGAACTTTTACATCTAGCCTGGCAAGTAATAAGCTATAAAAGATACAAATCGTGTCTCAATCCAAAAGCTCAATGCCATTTCTTGTCCGCATAGATTTGACTTATTTTCATTATTTATGGTATGTTTTAGTATTGTAACAAGACATGCGCTTTTATCTTTTAAACCAATGAAGACCTTTATTATTGAGAAAAGGGCTTTTCAAAGAACAGGCGAGTAACACAGTGCTGTGAAAACTTACCCTGGGTACATGAAATCAAGGGAAAGAGGCCGTAATAAATCATGAAGGAGAGATGTTGAAGTAGAGCTGAGGAATGTTGGCAACACACGGAAGACCTTGGAGAAGCTTGCACAGGGACAAGTGAAAAATAGACAAGTGTCATCGATGTCTAAGCTTTAGGGAGGAGAAAATAGCTTAACTTGAGTAACAGGTGAACATGGTTTTTCTGAGTTATAGGTGGCCAAATCACTTACAAAGAAAAAAGGGACGAAGACCGGGAAATGCGGGGGTGATTTTGAACTCTCAAAAAACCTCTTTGGGTAAGATTCCTATTGTTCTTGGAGGTTGTTACTACTTTCCTCGTCTCATGAATGAAAGTTTCTTACTTTGACACTCTACATTTCCTCCAGGGTTTCCATCGTATCCCACGGAGCACTTGCAATCCCCTCGTTTAGTGCTCTTCTTTCTACTGTGGCCGGAGTTTGATGGACACGGCAGGCAGGATTTCGCATAACCCGCGAAATCTTTGTACGTGGAATAGGGGCACTCTGAAACACAAATAAAAAAATACGACTTTACAGGTCTTTAAAATTCTTGGCTTGCTCATGACATCATAACACATTTTAAAAAAGCTAAACTTTACATCCTACAAAGCTGTTTCTAATATAGTATGTAGATACAAGTGTTACAAATTTTCCTTGGACAAAAAGTTTCAGGTTTTAACGAAGTTTTGCTTCCGATTTGTGAAGGTTTTAAATGTGTCACGCAATTCATCGCGCTATTTCAAATAAGCCGTGAAAATAGAAAAAACTGAACCAGTTGAAAGTTGTTTTCGCATTATAGATGCTTATAAGATGATAGAATGTAATGCGTAACTGAATTATGACTTTGAAGTTTTGGCCGCCATGTTGCCAAAGTGATACACCAAGATGGCCGCTCCATACATTTTTACAAAATATGTCTAATACTCGTTCCCCTATAACTCTTAAACAAAATGCTCTGGAGCTTCAAAATTTGGCCCAGATGTGTAGTTTTAAACTACTGTTTTTAAATGCTTCTGAATTTTGATATGAAATGATATGTCATAGCCAAGAATAATGAAAAAGAAAGATATTGTTACTAAAAATGTGGTTGTTGTTCATCGTGGTGTGTAAGATAGGTAAACGATTTTACGTTTGTCTCACGATGGAGTCACTTTAAGATGTTGATCGCGAGACAAACGAAAAATCGTTTACCTAAGAAAGATATTACTCTTTAACAATTGGAATACAAATCCCATATAAGGAGTATTGTTCTGTTCAAGGCTTTTCGTCTTCTTTGAATTTTCACTGTGCTGTATTTGTCCATAACATTCACCTTACAATATTTTAATAAGCGAAATTAAGACAGATCAACACTTACCATGACAGTCTCCAACATATCCACTTCCATATAGACCTTTCGGGCAAGAACATTTATATTCCCCGCTAAGAAGACCACATGCGCAGTCGGCTCTGTTGTCGCATGATCCACAAAGACTCATTGTCTGACCAAGTTGCCAGTCTCGTTCATACGGATCTTTTGAGATAAGTAACATGATGACTAAAGATAGGTTTTATGCAATTTAAAACAAAGAAGTGGATTTAAAACAATACTACCGTATTTACTCGATTAAACGCCGCCCTCGAATAAACGCCGCCCTCGATTAAACGCCGCAGATGGAAGCAAAATTACCAATAAACGCCGCCCTCGAATAGACGCCGCACCCAATAAGAAGAATGTGGCGTTTATTCGAGGATTATAAGAAAAAAATGACAAGTTCGGTACAACTCGGCAATCTACACCATCCTTGGAAATTTATTTTCCTGTATAAAAATGTTTCTACGTTCGAAGTGGCCATACTTTGCAGCTCTTCCATCATGCTCTCTCTTAATTAATCTTAGCTTCTCTTGATTTAAGTAATATGATTTTGAAATAAACGCTTCCCTCGAATAAACGCCGCATCGGAGACGCTAAAAATTTAATAAACGCCGCGGCGTTCAATCGAGTAAATACGGTATGAGTTATATCAGATTAACCCCATCCTCGACCTAGGTACTTGGTGTATCCCTGATCATAATGTATGGTACTTCATGTATCCCTTATTGTAATGTATTTAGATATATTGCAGTGTAATTTATGGTCGGATTACAGTATCTAGGGTTGAAGCACTGATTTTAGTATCTAGGTTTAAGCACTGATTCCAGTATTTCCAGTGTATCCAAAGGGTTAGTTCTTATATATGGTCTGGGCTAGCAGCATATTATCTTATATCCCTTAAAAATTACAGTTTTCGGCAGCTAGTCCTCGGTGGTGTAGTGGATAGTGTGCATGGAGCAGATCATACGGCCCGGATTCGATTCCCTATTCTGCTGTTTTTATCTTCTTTTTCTACTGAAATAAAAACTAAGTGTTCAAATACAAAATAATAAGGGATACACCAAGTACCTAGGATTCTCGAGCCCGCGTGACCACTGAAAAGGTGACCGAAGGCTCAGTGGTCAAGAGTGGGCTATGTCACCATTTTTCCGGTTTGTCCGGTTTTGTTTAAAATTGCTTTACCAGTATAATAATAACTATAAACAAGTGTCTCTGACTACAGATGGCCAGGATGGAAGTGGATTGCAACACCGGTTAGAATAAACTGGTTATGAAACTCAGTCAGTCCTTTGTTATATGTTCAGTAGTAACATTTGGGCTCACGCGTTAAACAAAACAATGTGCACGGTCACGGTTCGTTCAATATAAAACAAAGCAGCTTTGTACACTCTTTTGAAATTTGTTGAGCTTCATAACCAGTTTGTTCCGATTAACTATGATTGCAACTTGAAAAAAATTGGCCATTTTTTCAAGTCCGTTCAATTGGCCTTTTTCACGCGGCGGCCATGTTGACTCCCCAACCTCGTTTAACAACTTTTTCATTGCGAGGCTTGGCGGCGTAAATCTTTTGTTTTTATACAAAATGGCGGGGCGTGAAAAAGGCCTATGGAAAATGTGCTAATAACTGATTATGGTTTATTCGTTCTGCAAGAATTTACTTGAAACAGTGTATCTTGTTCTTGGTATTCTAAGAGCATTTCGTGTTTGAAATAAGATAAAACACGAAAACAGCAAGTGACACACTCAAACACCAACCCCGCGGTCTGGCCAGTACCGAATATTTTCAGGCACTCACTGGAAAACTACGGTAAAAGAAAATACTTTATCGAATGTGGTTAATTCGTTATTACAACTATTAAATTCGCTTGAACTAGATCGAATACTAAGCTTCGCCACATTTTTGCCAACTCGCTAGCGAGGAAAGTACTGCGTTTTGCCTTGGGAATAAAACTTATAGATATCTGAATAACTTGAATAAAATATGCTGACTGAAAGAATTTGATTCGATCTAATTTTCCTCTCGTCAGGTTCCGAAATGCAAAATGTCTGAGGTGTTTCACCTCGAAATTTTGTAAAACGAATTATTCTAGACTGAGTTGATATTTGAAATCTGTATACGCTCTAAATCTTGTGCGTATTGCCTTGTTTATTTTTACCGCAAATGCACTCACAAAGTTTCCCCACAATGTTCTAAAACTTTATTTGTATTCGTCAGTACTGTTAGCTTCATGAAGCCCTCAGATATACATGTATTCCAACGTCTTCACCTTTAATTCAAAGCCTCAATTTTATTTCAGTCAAACTAGCTTGACACATTTGCGCATCTGTATTTCTGTTTTTTAAACAAACGAAGAACGTTCGTGTCGCCAGCAATCTCTTTCATTATGAAATGTCCGGGAAATGCCAAGTTGTATGCATGTGTAGACGAATAAACATTCGTATTTACCTGTTCATATCGTGGTCTTTTACTGGTTGTGGCTTCAGTCAGTTTATTTTCCTTTGTTCAAGATTATGTCAATTAATGATAATGAATACCAGACAAAGAAAGACAAATCAAAACAAAACATATACATTAACATCTATCGATCTGAAAACTTCTCTTCCTTAACTTTGTTTTAAATCTCTCTGTTTCCTATGTATGTTTTCACATAAGGGAATGACGGTGCCCTTGGTCGAGCCAAAGAAAGTTGGCGTAAACCTCGCGCTTACGGTCACGGTTACACTTAGTTTAAATAATCGGCCAATTCCAGAGCTGGTGCAGCCGTGAAGAGCGGCTAAGGTTGAGTTCGGCTCAGGGAATTCAGTTCGACGTTTGACTCACCAGGCGATTTAATTAATTTTAGTCGACCTAAACTGTAATTAGGTGTTTGGCTCATGTGAAGTACGGCGTTTGACCCGGGCCTTATAACGTTTGTATTTGTTACTTTCTGCTCTCATAATTGTCGAAACTCTTATAATATTTATAATAGATAATGCGAAGAATGATAAAGCAATGAAAAGACCCCGTAAATAAAAGCAGTCAACTCGCAAATTTACCATGCAAAATTGATTTTTTTTTTTAATTGGCATTCATAAACTGACTTACCTCCTCTCAGATAGTTTGCTAGCTCCCTGAACTGAGTGAAGGAACTGTAATGGAAGGCATGACTGTTGTCGGTAGCCAGCTGACGTAACACGTTCATATTCACTCCGTTGGTGACGCCGATAGAAAAAATCTCGATGTTGCCGTCTTTGAGAGTTTTAGCTACAGGGTAAGGATCACCCCCCCGGTTCCACATCCCGTCTGTGAGAAGGAAGACAGCGGTCTTGACTTGTTGTGTGGGTCGCTTGTCACCGCTCAACCGTCCAAAAATAATGTCGTAAGCGTATTGGAACGCGTCATGCATGTTCGTGAGCCCTGAGCGAAACCTCAAACCTTGAAAACCCTTCTTAAAGTTGCATTTGTGATTCTGTGCGTTAACGTTGCTGATATAATTAATATCAATGGTGGCTTGAGTGCCAAATAAAACCACCGAGACACGAGTTGACGGTACACTGACACGAATATGGCTCAACAGCGCGTTAACGAACACTTTTTCATCGTCGAAGCCAATTTTTGCTGTTCTGCTAGCATAGTCATAGTACCATAGACTTCCCGAGGTATCAAGCAGGAAAATAAGATCTGACATGGTGTTGTTGTGGCTTCTCTGAAAATTTTCCAGCTCTAGTTGCCCCTCAAGTCCCGTAGCTTTGGAGAATATAAAAGCTTGGAGGATTGAGTAAGCGAAACATGCTCTCAGGGAGAGCATTTTGAAACCTGCGACACCGCGAGAGTTGTGCATAGACTAAACTTTTACATTTACCGCAATAATTGACTGTTGGAGTTGACAGATGGAGAGTTCCCACGCCTTAACAGGTGGGTAAACACAGGAAATACTTGGAGCTGCTCTTTGTAAACTGAGCGCATTAATAACGCCTGTATTGCAAATAATGAATGCCCAGAACGCAAATTAGCTGTACGAGAATCGAAAAGATAAGTTGATGGCGGATTAAGTTCGTGCTTGTTAGGAAAAAAAGTAGTAGAAATATGCGTTCAGTTTATCACGTTTCTCGACATGACAAAATAGAAGGCAAAGACGAATCAATGGAAAACATATTAATGTTTATTTCTTAATTCTGATCCTACTTGTTTACTGCTGAGTAACTTTGTCAACATCTCGGCCTTTTTGTGTATAGATTTTAATTAGGTAGAAATAGTAAAAACGTCATTATGCTACTTGAAAACTATATAATATTGATTTGAAATAACAGAGATAGATCTAGAAACTAGAAAGTAATAAAGGTCGACAATAGTGTCCATAACTAGTTAATTTTCAGTTTTTAGCACGTTACAAAAACACGATATTTCATTTTTCTTTAAACTTAATCCAGTGATTTTTCTGCCCGTGTCTTGTTTGCATAAGAACTTACAAGCCTGCCGGCTATTACTATTCTCAGTCGTTGAAGGGAAAAAATCTCACGTCGCTTTTAAGGACGCTTGCCTGAAAATCTTCTGACATTGATTATTGTGTAAAACTTTTGCTGCAGCTAGACAATGAGTTACTGTTGTCAGAAATGCAAAAATATTGGGGGTCACCGACTTCGTTTCGGAGATAAGATATCTGAAAGGCCAACCAAATTTTGAAAAATCGGTCTTCCTTACTCGATGTGGCCCAATGTCTCTTAATCCATAAATATTTCAAATGAATCTCTTGAAGGGGGAACTGTCTATGCCAAATTCTATATGAATGGGTCTATTAAGCAAATGAAATCAACTGATAACGTCCCTTCCAAATAAAACATACACGATCTTATTGCTGTATTTCGAGAGTTTTGTTTCCCGATACCAGGCATAATATACACATACATGTAGCTTAGGCTTTCTCGTTTACGGAAAAGTCTAACTTGGTCAGTAGTCTTGTCTCGTCACCACCTTTTAGTGGGTTTGTGTATGTACAAAACTTGTTGTCTTTTGTTTGTGATCAAGAACCAAGAAAATCCTACCAATCTGCCAATTTTTATAAAACTTTACCGGATGGAATGCGCGCAATAAACGTTTTAGTTACTGTAAAAACCTCTTTTCTTTTTCGTGATGTCATCAAAATAACAAACCTGCGCTCGCCCCTTTTTCGTAGCCACCTTCAAAAAGTAAACTAATCTTTAAAACAACAACATTTGCAAACTCTGAGCGGCCGCAAGTTGGTGGGATTCGATGTCGCGTGGGTCGAAAAATGGGTAAATTTAAACTTCCTACACGACAATGTCCGACAGTGAGTGGCCAGTAGAATAAAAATGTTCGGCAATATGTTCACTGACTTCACTGTCGGACATTGTCGTTAGGGGACTGAGGTTATGTACCGGCACCAACCTCAAAAGGAAACAAGTGGAGATGGAAACCATCTTTAAGTTGGGCACCATGCAACCGCATGGGCTCAACACGGTTTTCCATTTCCTCTGAACTGCGCGCGCTCATACACTTTTTGCTTAGCGCGCGCTATCACAATTTTTCAAATAAAACAAGTCGCGTTCAAAACAACGGTCATCAACCTAATGAAGGACCAAGCCCGAAACGTCGTTGCTAGAAATTAACTTGACACTTTCTCAAAACATTTTATTTTATTTTTTAAATATGTTTATTTCTATTTCAAATTCTTGTTTATAAGTGTCACGCATCCTTGGGAATTCAATTTTTGAATTCATTTGTTTTGTTTTATCGCAGAACATTCCTGCCAATTTTCAGAATTTTCAGTCCGATCAGCTTAATAAAAACGTAATGACAGACATGCAAAGACTACCCATGCGGCTTTTTAGGTCGCGACGCATGGTAGCCTTCCAATTATGCCGGCTCTTTGAGTGATTTTCCCTTTTTGTGTGTCTGTACTGAAACGTCTCGGTCGACTTCTAGTGAGTGTTGATCTCCAAGATGGAATCTTTAACGAGATATCGCAAAACATTCGTGCCAATTTTCACAATTTTCAATCCAATCAGCTTAATAAAAACGTAATGACAGACCTGCACGGACTCCCCATGCGGCTTTTTAGGTCCCGTCGCATGAAAGCCTTCCAATGCGATGAGGTCATACCTCTAAAAGAGTTGAAAAACAACTCTGCTATAAACCTCAAAAAAGCGAACAAAAATGCATCAACAGTCATGATCAATAAGACAGAAACAATAAAAGAGGCCCAAGTGAAACTCGACAGGCCGGAAACAAAAAGCATAAGACGCAAAAAGCGTAGAACGTCTCCGACACATCCACTTAAAAACAAATTTGAAAGATTGATACGTAACATGAGATATTGAATCTTAATAAACTTTATATGACAACTTAATGACATTCCAATACCCTAGGGAAATTAACAATAGGTCCGGGGTGCTCCCCAAAAAAGTTTAGTGGCGCTATGTGACGCTCTTCTTGAAATCCTAACCCGTTTAACCAACCATATCCTCGATGCCCTAATATAGCTTCTATAAAGAAGAAAGAAATAACCCCCCCCCCCCATCCCCCCGGTGGTTAACATCTTTTGTTAACATCAAGTTAACATCTTTTGTCCCTATTTTGTACTGATTCCACTATCTCGTTTGCGCACATGCGCATTAACGAGATGAAAACCAAGTACATGGCGAGCGCGGCAACCATTTTGTGTAAAATTTGATATTTTTGTCCGAGTAAGATCGATTTTTCAGCGTGTTGACCGCGCGCGAGCCTATGACGTAGATCAGGAATTGCTTGTTTATTGGCTAATATGCTTCTTACGTCACCGGTGGAAAAATCCATTGGTAAATTTCCCGCGCTGCAAGTGGGACAAGTCCCTTCCAACGAAGAACCTAACTTAGGACAACTTATCGAAAATTAGGAAGGGACTTGTGGCAAGTCTACTTTTATATCTGTATTCATTTTTGTTTTTTTTTAGCCCCCGTAGAAGGTTTGTTTTGCAAACCGAAATATCGGGCAAATATATTCAACTGTTTGTTTTTTTATTTCACTACTGTCTCAATCTATTCTCAGCTTGCCGTAAGGATCAGTTTGCCGTTTTTTACCTAATATATATAGATAGGCCTAGCCTAACAGCGTAGCTCTTTTGAACAGAAAGCCGACGATGAACTTAACTAAGGTGAAAGGTTGGAAGCACATGAATAAAATTGACGACCGGGCTATTTTTTAAAATCCAAGTCTTGTTTTGTGAACATAAAATCGCTTTTCAACCTATGTAATGAATGAACAAACACATAAAAATGGACAACACAATCTTGAGTTCTTTCAAAAAATGTTTTTCAAATCTTCATAAGTTTATGTTTAAAGCAAAACGCGAACCATAGCTCATCGAGGCCGAGATGTCTCCGATGAAAGAAATCAAAACAACTGAATTTAATTGAGCACGTTTATAAACAATTCTCCAAAACTAGCGAGAAGACAAAGAAAAAGTCAATCAAAGATTGATATCAACATAAATTCCCATCGAAAAATGTATTTTGTTTTACCTTTAAGTCCCTCCACTGCTTGGAAATTCTTTAAATCTGCGCTTCTTCAGTTGAATCTGAAACCCGAAGTGACAAACATCTCCCCGCATTGCTCCCATCCTCGAAACAAGATTTTATCCCTGAAAGCTCTTCTTTTTCCACTATAGCGGCTTCTGAGTATCCCTTAATTAGTATCCCTGTCTTGAGTAGCAAACCGCGAAAAAATGCAGGAGAATAACGACTTTAATTTAAACGGTTTTCTCCGTTAAACGCAGCAGTGTTTTCCCAGGTGACGTGAAATTGCAAAGACCCCGGTTGTTGTGTGGCGTCATACGCGCCCGCGAGTTAGCCCTAAGCGACGGCGGCGGCGGCGGCGGGCACACAACGCGCCCGCGAAACATTCCGCTAGCCATGACCATGAAAAATGACGAGCATGGGTTCTCTGATTCTCTGGTTCTATGAGTATGGTGCTCCGCGCGGGCCTTCGGCCCGCAGAGCTCCGCTATAATATATATAGTTAGGCTTAGCCTAACAGCGTCGCCCTCTGAAGACCCTCTGAACAAGGTTAACTAAAATGAAACTTAACTTAGGTGAAAGGTCGGAAGCACAAAAATTAAGATTGACGATCGGGCTATTTTTCAATTTTAGCAATTCTCAAAAACAGTATTACCCGACCGTCTGCACAGTACATTTAGATCGTACAAAAGTTCACAAAAACAACTTTTTCTCCGTCTAGAATAACTATTACGACTTTTTTCCGAATAAAATACAGTTGTTGCTTGTCAAAAAATGCCCGAGAAACTGATTTGGAAATCAAAATTGCAAAAATACACAAACATATTTGCATAAGGTGACGCGAGTATAAAATCTAAGTCTTGTTCAGTTTGTTTACATAAAATCGCTTTTCAATCTATGTAATGAATGAACAAACACATAAAAATGGACAACACAATCTTCTTTCGAAACATTTTATTCAAATCTCCATAAGTTTATGTTTAAAAGCAAAACGCGTACCAAATGTAATTTGTTTTACCTTTAAGTCCCTCCGGCGACCACTGTACTTGGAAATTCTTTAGGCCCAGTTCAAACGTCGACCTTCACATGTGCCGAACCTAATGCAAATGAGCAAAATCTATTGTTCTTGCTAATTTGCATTAGGTTCGGCACATGTGAAGTTCGACGTTTGAACTGGGCCTAAATCTCCGCTTTGGTGCTGAAGTCCGTAAAACGAATCCATCTCTTCGCATTGCTAAAAACGTATATAGTTCCTCGAAGCAAGATTTTATCCCTGAAAGCTCTTCTTTTTCCACTAAAGCGGCTTCTGAGTATCCCTTAATTAGTATCCTGTCTTGAGTAGCAAACCGCAGAAAAAATGTTGGGTAATAACGACTTCAATTCTCCGCTAAAAACAGCAAAAAAATCCTGCAACGGCTAAAGTTTACCGAGCTGACGGCTGTGTAGCCGCGCGAAAAACAAAGCCTCAAAGATCCCGGATGTTTTGTGGCGTCACACGCGCATGTTTTGCGACGTCATACGCGCCAGCGAGCTAGCCCAACGCTTACGGCGTACGGCGTACGGCGGCGGGCACACAACGCGCCCGCGAAACATTCCGCTAGCCATGACCATGAAAAATGACGGGCATAGGTTCGTCTTCTATGAGTATGTGGTGCTTCGCCGGGCCTTCGGCCCGCGGGCTCCGCTACTAGTATTGAAAACGCCACTAAGTGTTTGCAAGCACAGCTACATCCCTCAATTTTCGTTCAAGCCTGAAGACCGCTTTACCGCTTTCGTTATTGACCTCCTCAGCCACAGCTGTCCAGGCGTTTTCTTTAACCGAACGATTTTTATCCGATTTGGATCCGAAGTTTTCCAAAGGGAAGGATATTTTCTGACTGCGTCTATCAACAAGAATTCGACGTCTGAATAAATCCCCATTTTTTTAAACATGGTGCCCATGCAGATGGCGAGCTATCACATGATATAATCCGGACATATAATTGGTTGAATCTTGCGTAAACGCAAGATGGTCGCGTAAAAGTTGAAACCTGGGGTCAATTCAATAAAACTTTTATACATGTAAGTGCAATTTACAAGTGTACCTATTGTTTTCAACCTCTGAAACAATGGCAACACTTTTTTAAAAATTACACTTGTAAAAGTTTTATTTTTTTTTATTTTTTTCATTATTTTTTTTTATTTTGAACAATACATTTGTTACATCACTGCATTACAATATGATACTACATTTTTACATCACTGCATTACAATATGATACTACATTTTTACATCACTGCATTACAATATGATACTACATTTTTTACATCACTGCATTACAATATGATACTACACGAACTACGCAAACGTACGGTTACATTTACAAATTTACCAATATTAATTAAAGAACAACTAATTATAGAAGAACTATCCACTTTCGGCGAAAAGCAGGCAAGCATTTCTTTGCAATTTCAGTTTCTTTAATTATTTCAATTTTTTCTTGGATTCGCAGCAGGAAGTTACAGAAGTATAGTTCACCTTGGCGCCTGTTTGACGTGCAGAATATATAGTATTTTGCTATTAGAATTGAGTAGTTTAATGCCTGCCAGTATTTTGTATTGTCAAAATAGCCGTATAATATGCTACCGTGTTTTAAAGAAAGTCTTTCACCTGCTTTTTCAAACCACCACTCTTGAAACGTATTCCAGAAGGAGAGTGATTTACTACATTGGATTAACATATGTTTTAAAGTTTGCTTCTCCCACCCACATAACGGACAAAGATCACTTTCAGAGATACCGTCACGGAAAAGGCTCGTTTGAGTAGGGAGTATGTTGTGTATAATTTTGTATTGAAACATTATGAGTTTAACTTCTTTTGTAACTATGAAAGGCATTTGGTAAACTTTATGAACATTATTTTCTAAAAAGCCGTGTCGTAAAATTTTAGTTTGAGAGGTTGGTGGTACGAAAGTGTTTTTTAAGATTGCAGAATAAATAGAACTTGTGATTAGGGGTGTAGTAGAAGTATCGTTGAGGTTGTTTTGACCATGCGGTTTTAAAGCATTTTTCCACGCGCGAGGAATGGCATTGATAAGACCATAAAACTTCGTAAAGGGTACATCTAAATTAAACTTTGTTTTGAATTCTAAAAAACTACAGAGGTTGCCTTGTTCATTCAGTAAATGTTGCACATGAATAACATTTTTTGCAAACCATTTTCTATAAAAAACTTGCTTCTTATCAATTAAAATATTACAGTTGTTTCATATAATTTCATTTTTTATATTGGTAGTAGTACGATCAGGTAAGTTTTTGAAGTCGCGCCAATAATCGAGAATCATGCGATAAAAAATAGGGAGGCTCTCTAGCTTAAGTAATTCGGTTTTGTAGTTACATTTTGTCAGAAAAGAGAAATTCCGAGGTGATTTACACACTGGTTAGGAATAATTTTCCAAGAAGCAGAAGATTGACTTTGAATTCTACTAATCCAAGCAATTTTCAAAGCTTTTTCCATAATTTCAAAATCGCACATTTTGAGGCCACCTTTTTTTTCTGCGATGACCGTTCTGTTTTTAATTTTTGGGGGTTTGCCGTCCCAAATGAAACT
This sequence comes from Cladopsammia gracilis, assembly GCA_022457155.1. Classification (NCBI taxonomy): domain Eukaryota; kingdom Metazoa; phylum Cnidaria; class Anthozoa; order Scleractinia; family Dendrophylliidae; genus Cladopsammia; species Cladopsammia gracilis. The sequence goes on along the minus strand of JAJGOT010000131.1, from coordinate 1,084,528 downwards.
GAAAATAATTTTATTTATTTGTTGTATAAAATGTTTTGGCACATTTAAAACAGAAGCGTTGAAAGTCAGTTTAGAGAGTCCTAATGTTTTTACGATATTGATTTTTCCGTACAACGTAAGTTTTCTTTTTTGCCAGGTATTTAAAGTTTTCTCTAAATCTCGAATTTTGGTTCCAAAGTTGAGTTCTTCCGCATCTGTTTGATTTTGTGAGAAAAATATTCCGAGAGATAGTATCGGTTCTTTTGGCCATTTGAAACCAAAAGGGGTGTCTTGATTGTTTTTCCATTGTCCTAGCCACATTCCTTCAGTTTTAGCAGTGTTTATTTCCAGCCCAGAGAGAGAGTTAAAATCATTTAGAAATTTAAGTAGTTCGGAAACGGATTCTTGGTCGCGGACAAAGACAGTAGTGTCGTCAGCGTATTGTGATACTTTTATTTCTTGATTATCTACTTGGATGCCTTTTATAGATCTATTGCTTTTTAAGGCTCTCGCTAGAAGTTCAATCCCCAGGACAAATAAGAGACCCGATAGAGGGCAACCTTGTCGAACACCTCGCTGCAAAGAGAAGAAATTTGAAGCATGCCCATTATTTAAAACACAGCTAGAAACGTTATTGTAGAATATGTTGAACCAGTTTATAATGTCAGGTCCGAAATTAAAAGATTTAAGAGCGGCGTTAAGGTATGGCCATTCAATCGAAAAAGTTTTAAAAGTTTTATTAAAAAGTTCTTTTAAAAGTTGTAAAAGTTTTATTGAATTGACCCCTGTTCAACTTTTCCTTAGACGCTTAGACCTCTCTCCTCCGCAGAGGCCTCCCAGTCACGCTCCGCGCTTGGCAAAAAAAAAAAAAAAAACGCGCGGAGGCTGGGTAGTCTTTCGCTCTTCCCATCGTTCCCCACGCTCCAATTTTCTCTTTTACTGTTCTTTACTGATAGGAGCCTCTGCGGAGGAGAGAGCGCTTAGACGCTTAGACGTTAACGCGAGTAGCCTTTCTCTATACATTAATACGTTCGTATGGTATTTAGACTAGTACGAAATTTGTTTTGTCTTCCAAACATTTCTCCGTACCATCGTAGGATAAATGCTTGTTCATACGGCATTAGCGGCTTTTCACGAAAATTATCAACTTAAATTCGTCTTTTATACTTCTTCTCTCATTCGTTCGAGGAGTATCTAACGCTTACATTATAGACTTTTGGATATGGTAAGAAATATTTGATTTTAGTTAAATTAAAAGGAAAGTCAAGAATGTAATTTTATAGCTTAGAATCACGGAAAACACGTTTAAGAAGCTTTAATTTTTCAAAATTTCCCGGGGGAAAAATACCCCCAAACTCCCTAGGAAGGAAACAGCAGAGCTGTTTCTAAAATAAAAAAATATATATATCTTTTATTTTACTTTATTTTTTTTTTGAGTCAATCTTTTCTCGGCCGTACGGATCAGTTTGCCGTGTTATTTTACGTTTATTCAAGTTTTTCTACTGATCCAGATCTTTGTCACAGATCCGGCACCTCTCATTGGTTTGTAGTTGTGGTTTCTACTGTTCATTGTCTTAACTTCTGTTTCTAAACGACTCTCTTGTGACTTAACGCTAATCTCGTGCTACGCGGCCTTGAAATCTTAAATGAAAACTCCGGTCATACTTAGCTTATATTGATAATACTTACGTATAATGTTTTATTTGTGTGTGCATTTTGGTAACCAAAGACGATATCTTTTAATGAAATAAATACGAGTTTGATCAGCCAAAATTCAGAGCCGATTTCGCTGATGGTTTCAAAAGTGTCCGAGATTCCGAGGCAGATAAAGCACCAGACAAACGAGACCGTCGAGATTTCGAGACCGGACCAAAATTTTGCAAGACCCACGTTTGAAAAGGTACCATTCGCCATCCCAAGAGATATGTGTCCCTTTATCGTGTTCACTGAGTAATCTCGTACCCAGATCTCACTCGTGATTGTACTGTACAGTGGGAGATCTGGGTATCTGGTGGATAGCGCAATGGGTTTTGTTAACGTTTATCCACTGGATAGTGATTTATCCAGTGGATAGCGCTATCCACTCTTTGAAAATCTGGGGCCAGGTGTTTAGCAGAATTGTCAAGAGTGTTGACTGAGCACCCTAATGGTAAGGTTTTGTTCGACATGATTAAACTGAAAATAAATAAGAATCACAGCATGAAACCATGCAAGTCAATCATAACCTCGGCAACGTTTCGGATCAATCGGCTTCCGCGCTAATGACAATTGCCGAGCTTCCTGCGGTCCAAGGCCTCTTGATTGGACTGTGAGTCCGAGATTGAGTAGGAGTCCACTTTTTAAAATTCTAGTCAGTCCCGTCCCGTCCCGTCCCCAAAACTGTCGCTCTTTTCTGTTGCTAACCAGTGGATAAGAAGATTCTAGGAATATGTTTGGCGTGAGTGATAATCTCTAAAGCACGCGAACTAGGCTAGAAAAGTCGTACCCCGGCTCAATCTCGTTCTCGTAGTCCGATTAGAAGGCCCCTAATGTTTACCTCACAAAACTGTTTCGGAGTCGGAAGAAATAAATGTTTTCTTTAAAATTCACTATTGTCATTTTAATTTATGCTTCAATTTATAGTCAACATAAGCAAATCTATATCTTATTTAAATCTATATCTCAATTGTATTGTATTAAATCTATATCTGAATTGTATTGTTTTCGATCTTAATAAACAATAAATAGGTTTTGGTCAATTTCGAGCGCGACTTAGGCCCGGTTCAAACGTCGAACTTCACATGTGCCGAATCTAATGCAAATGACAAGAACAATAGATTTTGCTCATTTGCATTAGATTCGGCACATGTGAAGTTCGACGTTTGAACCGGGCCTATTACTCATTTAGTTTCGTAATATGTAAATAAAAGTGCAATGAATGTCGAGCTTGCAGACCTTGCGTTTTCAAAAGTAAATAAATTGCAAAACGGCGGGAAACCCATTGAAACTTAAAAAATATCCGGTACAGTTTATGGCACAACTCATGAATGTATGGTGGTAATCTGTGACGCAGTCGCATTAACATTAGTTACAACGACGTCGGTTAGTTAAGGAAAAAAAAGAAAGCAGAATTGTAAGTTTCCCTTATTCAACCAAGCCCTTGAAAAAATTGTGGAAATTGTGGAAAAAATTGGTCTTCACTGTTCTTTACGTACTCCGCGAAAAAGAATGGAGCAATTATATTTCTTTGTTTACGAACGTGAAAAAAAAACCTTGACACTTAGCTTCTGCAAGGCAGTTGTTTCTAAGTAGAAAAAGAGGAATTTATCTAGTGCTTAAATTTACATATCGATTCCTTTGTACAATTCCATTAAATTTACGTTTATAGAAAGCGTTTCTGTTCTCCGGAGCAGACGTTTGTGTTACGGCCTTCGCGTATTTAATAGTTTTATGCGCTTCACACTTTATCTTGAAGAACCATGTATGGTACGTAAAAAATGTAGTAATGGCTGAGATAATCCACGAGTTAACTGAATAGTAGACATTCGTGTCAAGGTAAAACGGTGTTCCAACGTTACCGATCCTACATTGACTGATTTATAGGTAAATTTCTAAGCATTAGACCTCAGTTCTTAATAGCACAAAGAAGACATCTTAATGAAGTGAAACAAAAAAGAATTCAGTCAAACGAAACATCTGTTCCCGCTGAGTGACAATGCACCCACTCAATTTACATGTTAGAAATCTAAAGACCAAAAGACATTGGCTCTCTGCATGTCATACACAGCAGAGGTAATGACTAAAAACTTAAGCGCTACCAGAACCAAAGCAGACCCATCCATATACGTAACAGCTGCTCGCTAGACACGGCTGAATTTAAGAGCCAGTCTGCGCACTTGAAAAGCCGGCTTCATTTGTTTACAAACTGGGCCTCGCTAAAAATCGTGGAAAACTTTAGACAGAATGTCACAAAAACAACGACCAAAGCGAAGGCTTTCCAATACACCCAAATTCGTGGAAGAAACAAGTTATTTTAAAATGCTGCGAGAGACGAAAGAAAAGGCGGCAAAGCAGGTACGAGAAATACACGTTATGACTGTTTCTTACGGTTAAGGGTACGGGAGATGTATTAGCCTCGAGGAGGCAATGTTTGCTTGCTATATACACTTCCGATGCGGTTAAAGTACACCTTTGAAACATGTCTCCTTTTTAAATTTATGATATTCGAGTCAAAATTTCTACAAATATGAGCAGACGACCAAATATTCGCAAGGGATCTGAGAGTTTCCATGAGAAAAACGGTTATTTTCATCGCAACCAAACATTCGCGTTACAGTGTAAATTGTGGTCACGAGATTGAAGTGTTAATTCAGGCGAAGAAAGTGTGCGTACAATAACTATACTACTTGAGAAATATCTCAAAAGATAGCGATAAGCAAAGCAAAAATAAACCTGCTATCATAGCTTAAAGTTTGTTCGAGGAATAAATCCCCGAGCATTTAACAAATGATTTTGTTTTAATTAACAGAAAGCGGACCAGCTTAAAGAGGCAGAGAAACTCGTCAGCAAAGAATCGCCCACGTCTCGTCGTCGAGGAAAAATGCTTCAAAAAACAGCAGAAAATATCGAGAAAGAAGCACTGGAGGAGTTTCAGTCCACGTTTAATGCACATTTAACGCACCAAGCGGAAGTCACTTGCTTCGGCTATGCAGCAAGTTCGGATATAAACTTACCTTCCAGTCTAAAATCATGAAACATGCTTCATTTTTTATGTCCACGGGCAAATTGAGTTTAGGACATTCTGATTCAGTCTTTTTACGTGAACGTCGAAATTCAGTGGAGCGAGACAACTTTTGATCAAGTTGAAGCAGCTCCTGCGACGCCTTCAATAACAACAAAAGTAAGAACAAATTAATTCAACTGATATGAACGAATCCATATCGTAATTGTTGAAGGGCTAGTCAGTGCAGCCTGTTACCCCAAATCTTATTATTAGAATTCGGTTAGCTAAACAGGAAGTCGATAGAATCTCAGTAGTTTTTATAAAGAACTGAACTGGAAAAATAGGTTATATATTGAAACACGACTGTCATGTATAAAATAACTGCAAAACATTTACACCAGCTCGGTTTTACCACACAATTTTGATGGTAATAGCTAAAACAGATTTGCTAAGAAGATAGTGTACCAAGAAAATTCATTTAGGGGAAGAAAACATTTTAATAGCTCTTCTGTTTGCGCCGCTGAATCATTTGGCGCGATAGTATTTTATAGAATGTTACTTGCAGCCAACTCGTTTATAAAAAGAAATAATATCGATGTTGTGGGGGAAACGACTTCTTTGCAATTAATAATTAAATACTATTGATGAAAGCCCTCACAACAACAGGAAGTTAAAACGAATAAAGGACTTGGCAAGTCATATTGGATTATGAATATAAAACGCAGTCGCGATACACTCTGTTTGGTCACAGGCCACAGTATTTTTGTGGCTATTCTCTTAATTCGTTGTTTTTCTTTAACTTATATGAAATCAATAGATTCTAGTTTTAGAGATTGTATTTTTTTCTCAGTCAAAAAGCCGTCGACAACAGGTTATCAACTGATGTCGCTTTAAAGTGACGACGCATGTAAGGATATGTATATATTAACTTTTGCAATTTGCAGCATGTACATAAAACTTTAATAATTGAGCGTAAGTCGTCGCTTTAAAAAACAGTTTTAAAGAAAGATACAAAACCTGTTTTTGCGGCAGATAAATGTGCCGAATTCGCCTACACTAACTTGTAAATTAATATTCAAGTTTTACACCTACTGAGCTAGCTATTAGCTATATTTTACGAATAAAATTAAACAGAATATAGATTATATGCCTTGTCATTTACAAACCACGTTGTCCAATTTTTTTTTTCGATTCATATCTTTAATTTACGAGATTTTTAGTTTACGATATATTTTAAATTGAGGATGAATCGGCAAACTTGAGCGAGGTTTGGTTTTAATGGCAGGAAACGTCGGTTTTCTTGTTGATGTAGCTCAGACAAGAAAATAAAATTGTGTCTCAGTTCCTACAACCAACTTGCGTAGATGAATTGATATGCTGTATAAGGGAACGATTTATCACAGGTTTTACTTACAGTTCTCGGAAAATAAACGGAGAGTCGCAGAGATGAAATGGACTGCGCTTGAAGATATGTTCATTATCATACGAAAAATAATTCGGAGGAAAAGCCAAAAATAATTGAGACAGCTTATTACAAGACAGTTGTCTTAACATGTAACTGACAATGGGAGAATTAAATATGGAGATTTAATATACAGAGCATTTCAGTCTTAGCGACAAAACCCCGGGAAGAGGCACATTACTGATAGCGGAAAAGAAAAAGACGTCATATCATAAACAATTAAAGGCTGAAATAAATAAAAGAAGCCCCTCCCCCCCCCCCCCCCCCCCCCAAAAAAAAAAAAAAAAAAAATACCCAGCGGTATTAAAACTTAACGTCAACTTGAAGTCATTCTGACACATTGCCATTCTATATCTTGAATCCAAATGCAGTGTCTTTGGAGATAAAACAATTTTAAGACGACCCATCTCAGCGTATTTGTCATATTAAAGTGTGTTAGACTGGAAAGACCAATACTTTTGTCGATGAAAGGCAGGTTTCATTTGAATTAAATGCTTGGCTGTCTGAAGTGAAAACTAAGGATACTGATTTCAAATTTCGGCTTTACTTCTGCAGCTTATAGCAGCTTATGTGTTTATCATGGGTTACGTGACCCCGTCTCTGGGGTGTTATGTGCCATGTTTACACAATGCTTCATTAGTGGGGCGTTGGTATATATATCGCGGTGCTTTCATTCATATTCATTCGAGTCTTACGACCGTCCATTCACCCTCTAAATTAAATACCCAATGAGTAAGGTTTATTGTATTTGCAAGCCACTATAAGAATTGATATATTTATTGTATTAGTATTATACATGCATATGTTCAGATTTTTTGTTTAGCTTTATACTACATCGGTAGTTACTATCTAGTTATATGTTGAGTTTTCGGTATTTTTCGAATTGTTTGTAAAATTTATTATCTTGTAGTTTTGATTGTAAAGACATAATAAAGAGGGTCGCATACGGCTCGTGTTGACACACCCCAATAGTGGTTGCCTATTACATGATAAATGTTTTGTATTCGGTTGAGCGGGGCAGCGAATTAGAATATAAACAGTATTCTGGTAACCATCAGGCTGGGTAACCATGTTGCCTTGCATGGGCACCCAACGAGAACTGTTTAGGAAATGCTTGGAATGGCGTTGTACTGTTTTCCATATCATTTTAGTGCCTTTAACCCTTTAACTCCCAAGAGTGCTAAAAAACAAAATTCAAGAAAAATCCAAAATTTCGTTTTGTAAAATATTGAAAAACTAATGGTACCATGCAAAAATGCTGCTCAAGAGGTTTCATTTGAATGGTCACACCACAGGATTTCGTCAACAGACTCAAAAGTTAGAACTATGTCTCCATAATTGACTCTGGGAGTGAAAGGGTTAAATGAAACTGTGCGACACAAATTAATCGGTTCTTTTACTGAATATTTCAGCGGCAGAAGGTTTCAGGGAAAGGACTCTTGTCCCCGAATTTACTGCTGCTTTCACATTTCCAAATATCCTAGCTGACCTCATTTCGTACCCACAAAACGACATTTTTTTATCCCTCCAAAAAAGGTGTTAAAATTTCCCATGCTGAGGCGACGTTTTACTTCAGAAAACTATGGTTTTTAATCTAATTTATTACGAATTTTTAAGATGACTTAGGCCTTCTGAAAAGCTTTTCCACTGAAACGATTTGTTGGACGCTCCTAAACAATTTCTTTCCACCAATTGCAAAAATTCTTAATTTTCTTGTTTATCATACGAATTTTATCACATCTTTGCAAGAGTGCGATCTTTAGAGCCCCGAAATCTTGAATCTAATGACGGTGAACGAAACACCCGAGGTAAAAATCACACACCCCAAAAATGTTTTAGCCGGGTGAAATTAAACAGACTGTTGTTGGAAGGAGTTTCATAGCCATAAATCGAACCAGTTGTTCTCATTTTTTCTTTTTTTTTAACCATTCTACGAACTTAATAACTCAGTACAAGATAGTTTTAAAGAAATACGTTCTCAAATAAATGTATAAGCAATACCTGAAAACTGTTGGCTACAAAAACAATAGCAGGCGTTTAGTTATAATATCAAGAAAGTAAAAATAGCTATCCCTTAGGGAAACTTTAAATAGCCGTAGTGCAACTCAGTTGTCATTCGGTACAGTGTGATCAACTCCGGAAGATTTATCAGCTTTAACAGCTGTCAGCCGGCCGCCAAATTTTGTCACCTTTGACACGAATGTAAAAAGAACCCTGAAAAAATGGGTTAACTTTATGCCACATGAATATAAAATAAAGGGAAAATCTCGAGTCATATGGCAGCACAATCAGTTTATTTCCAGAATACGACTCGTATCGGTATCTCTCAAAACATCCCCATTCATAGTACTTGCATAGTTTCCGGCGCTGTCTGAGTGCCTGAGGAGGATGAGCTAAAAGAGCTCGAGGGATCACTGATTCGCAATTTAATAATTTGACATTCTCTAGTACATATAGTTCCTTTGCTCACTTCAAATAGAATTTTAATATGTATGTATTACCGCAATTTCGACGATTAATTTTAGTATTGTAATTTGCAGAGACAGTTTCGCATGCACGAGGATGATTTCTCACAGGTGATAAATCATTGACGAATTTTATACGAGTCACTAAAGGAGCCGGATACACGGTACAATATTGCACAATCAGACGATAGACACAGGATGCGACATTTCGTGGAACATTACTCACACAACTGTTTAGGGAAACAAGGAGTAATTGAGGATAAATGTTGCACAATGTCGCGGATGGTGAACAGACGATGAGTTTGGTGCACGCAACAAATTCAGGCGTAGACAAATGGGGTGACTTTGAAGTTGCGTGCGATGTACCGAGCGACATTGCATCGTATGTCCGGGTTTTCTTGAGCGATTTCTAAATTTAATGCTGTAAAATTTCCAAAGTTGCCTTCCCCTAAAATAAGTGACCTCCCCCGAAAATGTTTCTTCTTTAAATAAATCTTGTGACTCAATTTATCGTGGTTAGGGCCGGACCATTAGAAATCTTGGGAGGGGGGGTGACAATTACCAAAAAAAAAATCCTGCAAAGGAAAATTGTCTCAAAAAAAATTCCTGCAAGCAGTTGACCATAAAAAAATAAAATCCTGCAAGCTAACTGGCTATATATACATATATTTATTTATTTATTTATTTATTTTAAACTGGAACATATGAGAGTATGACATGCTCTCTGTTAGAAAAATTCATCAAAAAGCAACTTCAGGTTGAGTCAAATGCTATCAAAAATTACCTGCCTCAAAGGTCTATCTGCAGGGGCGGATCCAGGATTTTTCTTTGGAGGGGGTGCATTTCTTAGGAGGGGGTGCACCTCTAAGGAATGACGTAACTGAAGGATGACGTAAACAAATTTTAAAAGCGAACAACGCATAGGTCATCTCAGTGGGGGGGAGGGTGCGTACCCCCTGCACCCCTCCCCTAAATCCGCCCCTGATCTGGTATATCTTAATATAACCAAAACCTTGTTTATGTAAACATCATAAAATATGTAACCTGCTCTACTACACGCAAGTACTTTTTTAAAAACATTAGTTTACAGATTGTCCAACCGTCCCGATTTCATCGAGATTACCCCGATTTTGCTTGAAAATCCCGAATCCCGACCAATGTGATCGGCATAGGAAAAATCCAGATTTTGACATCCGGTTCTGTCATTTTCGTCAAATTCTCATGATAGTTACTATACAAAAAGACGAAATTGCGTATACTTAACTCTGATATCCAGATAAACTAAAGAAACAGCAAGAAATATAAAATGAAATCGAGTACTTGTATGTGGAGCCACACAAAGAGACGCAAAGCGACGCGAAGCCACATCAATTTGCCAAACATTTTTGACAGAAATTAATGTCTCAGAACACTAGAAATGGAGTTTCAGAGCATCAAGTTTTCAAAATTTTCTGGTGGGGCATGCCCCCAGACCCCCCTAGCGGCTCGCGCCTTCGGCGCTCGACCACTCCATCTCAATTCTTATTTCTCTCCATTTTTTATGCAAAGGTTCGACAGTCTGACTTAAATCGACTGTCCAGCGTTTAATAACAAAAATGGATTGGGCCAAGTATAAAGAAATTGGAGCTTGCACGCATTTATAAAGAAGATCTCAGAAAAAAAAAACCTGCAGGCTTGCACCTCCCGGAAAAAAAAATCCTGCAGGAAACTCTGGCCGAAAAAAAAATTCATACACTGACAAATTTTTGACCCCCCTCCCAGGATTTCTAATGGTCCACCCCTTATAGCTCACCACCAAGAGAAAATGGCCTCATTTTCTATTGTTATATAGCTGGAGTTTATCTCAATACAACGCGCGCGTTCATTGGTTGATTCATGGTCACATGACATCCAACAAACAAACCAACATTTTTGACGTCAGAGGGTAACAGTGCACTGTTAGCCGCCAGCGCGTGATCATCCTCGAATCTCGAGATTCTCGTGAAATAAAATTCACTGTTTCCCTCGGGACCAGTCATTAAGTGTTTACTGTTCACCACTAAATTCTCTCCGATTCTGATCACGTGATGTTATAGTGGCTAAAATGTTTTGGTTGCGCCATGTCGGGCTACAGTCGCCCAAGAGAAAGTAGCGTCGGAAAGGCTGGATTGTTAAGGGGTGGGCAATTAGAAGTATTGGGGTGGGAGTGACAATTCACAAAGAACTACGCGCAAACAGTTCCACGCCAACAACAACGTTGCAACAACATGCATCCAAGCAACTCTGGGAAAGGTTTTCATTTAGTTAAATTTATCAAATTGCAACTTCAGGTAGTGCCAAAACATGTTGCTGTACCTTTATCATCTACGATAAAAGACTAGTTTGTCTAAAAGATAGTGATTGTTACGTGGACATCGTTAGGCAGCTGTGAACTTTTCATCTTCGATCAGTGGAAACTGTTTTAGTCTTTTGACATAAACCGGCCGTTCTCGTTTGTATTAGAACTCATTTGCCGGAGACTAGCTACAGAACTCGGAGACTAGCTACAGAAAGAACCAGACAACTGGCTGACTTCAATCTCTACTAATGTCAAACAGTCGAAAAACACCTCACGTAACAAAAATGAAATATCGTCACACATACCAGGAGCCAATGCTCCTGACACATACCAACACCGAAAGTTTTTGTTTGGGCTCTCCCACTCCTATTAGGGGGTGTGAAACTACTCCATACCCCGGAATTCCTCCTCCCTCCCCCCCCCCCCCCCCCCCCCCCCCGCACCTCGAATCTGTCGTACATTTTATATTGGCCAACTTTTACTTAAACTAACAAGAAACCCTGTCATGGGCTTTCTTGTCGGACCTTTCATGGGCTTTATGATCTGACCTTTCATCGGCTTTATAGTCGGACCTTTCATCGGCTTTATAGTCGGACCTTCCATGGGCAACTCTCTCATAAAATTGACGTGGGTGGTCAGCCTACCATTTAATGGTTAACATTTGTGGTTCGGTATCCAATTAATAAATACAAGTGAATACCCCTGTATGATATTCTACAAGATTTCCCCAGAAAGCACCCGAGAAGGTTAGTGGTAACTTTATCTGGGAATTTCTTTATTTTATACTTCACAGTAAAAATAACTTTTACATTAACATCACAACTATTCTATTTCTTCAACGTACCATTTTTTTTTATCTTCTTCTAAAATAGAACTATTTATGGCGACGAAATACAATTTGTAGTTACCCTAATGTTACTACGCTTTATAAAATGTTCAAGGAAATGCGCGCGCTATGATTGGTTAAACCGAGTTTATTATAACTCGATAAAGCACGCGCGTGACGTAAGGTTCATTATAACACAGTTTATTTTATAAAATAAATACAAAAAAACTTGTTTTACATTGTTGAGTTATCATAAGCACTTAGGAATTTTTAAGAACACTCGAGAAGTGCACACTCACTGCACTTCTCTCGTGTTCTTAAAAATTCCCGCGTGCTTATATAACTCAATAATGCACTCGGCGCGTTTTTTATTTCTTTATGATAACCTCGGAAGGAGATGAGGAAATAAAAACAAATTTGTGAGCAGAGAAATTTGGTTAAATAGGATAGCACATATTCCAATAAAAAAACACATGACACCAACTTAGGCAAAATTATAAAGATATCCAGGGCATTAACAGTTAAATATTGGATTTGAAAAAAAAAAAAAATCTCGGTTTCTTTTACTGCTTAATACAGTGCGATGCGCCTTACGGTGAGTACCCAACAAACTGAAAATTATGCACACACACGTTTGCATTCTTACTGGTAAACTGATCTAGTGAACCAAAATTGCAAGACAAAAAAAATTAGGCTTTATTTTGTAACTCATAATAGTTAGGGTAGGTGCTTTTGTTAAAACTCAAGAGAGCCTCCTAAAGTCAAATGATTTATTCACCAAATATCTGGAACCCTAACAATTTATAAAGAATCTAGTCTAGGTTATACACTGTGCAAAATCAAAATAGATGACTTTAGACAGGCTTGAAGCGACGAGTTGCAGCTGTTACTTAGCAAGAAGCCAAGTCGCTATTGCACCCAGATGAAGAATATCGATTTAAACAAGAGCGAACTCTCTAGAATACATGATTTATTAGACTGAAAATCAGTGCTCTAGCAGGCCTTGTTTTAGACGGGAATGTCGTCCGCTGGGTTTTGCCTTTTTCAAATCTTGAAATGTTGGCGTTCTCGGGCTAACATTTGCCCCCAACTGAAATTTCCGCAGACAATTGTCAGTCCCTTGACAGAAACACTCAATTGTTCTAACAGAAGTCGGGCAATCGCTGGCTGCTGCTTTACTGTGATTTTCCTGGGTGGGCCCCTTAACTTTCCGTATTTTTTCCATTCTTTTATTTTTGAAAATTACAATAAGTTGTGTTCAATAAACCAGACAGCGCTTCTCAGATTTAAGTATTGCCTCTGTTTAAGAAAAGAATTATCGTATAATAAAATAAAGTCAACCAGGAACCACTCGGAAGCGCAACCACATCCGGGTAACTTTAATGACTGGTTGGTTGCAGACACTGCTTCACCAGGGAATCTGTTGTACGGCATCTTTTATCGTTTTCCAGGAATATCATCAGAGAGAGCATGCTTCCTCACGCATGAGCACTAACGGTCTTCTCGTACAAGTCTTTCTCTGCTTTCACGAACAGCTGTGCTGTTTCTTCGTCACGTGACTCGAGAACTACAATAAACAAAGCTATATTGAAACAAACGTCTTTAAGTGAATGATTTATGTACTTTCTGTCAAACCCTATCGGAATCGCTATATCACTTACTCTACTTATGCTCTCATTCCAAGAAGTTTTGGAATGATTTCGAATCCTATTGGTGCCTTCTCTCAAATCAGCAAGCTCACCTTACTCTACAAAATATTTTGCTTGGAATAATAAATGTTACTACAAGCCCTTTGTTTAGATTGCTAAACTACTTTATAATAATTGGGAAACTGTTTCTATGGGATTGTAGAAGAAATCAAATTCTTCGAAAAATTGAAGGATTCCGACACAAAATTATAAGTAAATATGAAACGGAAAACGTATAAGTAAGAAGGATTTTGTGAAAAAGAAATGGATGTGAACATTTTTATTGCTTTCGAAGGTAATGGAAACATACGTTGACAATGGAAAATGGATGTTTCTTAAATTAAATACAATGGTGCCCATTGTCGTCGACCACCTAAAATGTTAAGCCGAGCTGTTCACTTCAAACCAGAGAAAGTTCAACTGAAGGGGAAAAAGGAAACTTCAATCACTGCTGTTGGTTTCAATTTGCAGTGTTTCTCTCCAGCTTAACATAAGACCCAACAGATCAGAAATAAGTGGCATGGCAACAGCATAACACACACACACACAAAAAAAATAACTAATCACATGCACGTACCTTCAAAGTACTGGCCTTCAGGTTTGGGATGGAAGATATTTCGTGTTTCTTGCGGTACGTTCCCAAAGCCTCCTGCCGCAACTTCACGCAAACCAAGAATATTGTTCAAATTGAAAAACACGTGACCAGCGATATCATCATTTGAAAACACGTCATAATCCATCACAGTCATATGCAAGCAGGCACCAGTCTCTTTCAACAGCTCGGATTCAACGTCACTGGAAATATGAAACAAAATGATCGGAGAACACTGTATATGCATTGGGTTTTGTTTTTCCTTTGTGGCATTTCATTTAATTGCATGTTTAACCCTTTCACTCCCAGAGTCAATTACGAAGACATGTTATGTAGTTCTAACTTTTGAGTCTGTGGATGAAATCCTATGGTGTGACCATTCAAATGAAACCTCTTCAGCAGTACTTTTGCATGGTACCATTTGTTCTAACTTTTGAGTCTGTGGATGAAATCCTACGGTGTGACCATTCAAATGAAACCTCTTTGGCAGTACTTTTGCATGGTACCATTTGTTCTAACTTTTGAGTCTGTCAAGGAAATCCTATGGTGTGACCATTCAAATGAAACCTCTTTGGCAGTACTTTTGCACGGTACCATTTGTTTTTCAATATTTTACAAAATGAAATTTGGAAATTTTCTTGAATTTTGATGTTTGACACTCTTGGGGGTTTAAGGGTTAAGTACAGTTAAACCTCTCCCTAATGCGGACACCTCCTTATTCCGAATAGCTCAAGTAACAATGAATAGATAAAAAATCAAATGAACTCTACTCCTCATAAAACGGACATCTCCGTAATGCGGCCATTCAGCTCTGTTCATTGGATATTTCGGTGACTTAGAATCAATGATTATATCAGTACCATCTCCATTATCATGTCAATTTCAAACCCTCAGACATTTCATTTCATTTTTTCATTTATTATTTTTTTCAAACCTTTGCAGATGATAATACTTAAATTAGGTCACATTAGAAATAGGAAGGAGAGGAGAGGGGCACATCTAGATAAACTAATATTGTGCCCCTAAAGTTACGTCAGTATAAACAAAAAACTTGTAATTTTTTAGTAAAAAAGTAAAGGAAAACTTATAAATAGCTCGGTAAAATGTCAAAAAGACGATGTTTCATTAGTATTGAGCAAGGTACCAGCATAAAAGTGCTTTTCTAAACATCTTTTTAGATGGTTTGTCTCTGATTAATTGCGGAATACTATTCCAAAAAAATCTTCCAATAACGCTCGGGCAGAATCTCCTGAGATTAGTTCGAAATGAGGGTATGACTACTTGATTAGACCCTCAGACATGTATGCTAATTGATTCCAGATAAGAAAATGAGGTTCTGTTCATATAATACCGTACCAGACGGGTATTTCTACAAGGGAAGGCGGCAGGCCTGGGGCATATTATTAATTTTAGAATTTGTAGCATGTAAAATACAAAACAATAAGCAAAACGTTGCTAGAATTGCATCACATATGAACTCCGAAAATATGTAAACCAGTTAATGGAGTTAATTTCTATATTGTAAATACTGATATTTTACCGTGATGAAATAAAACTTGTCTTTGTTTTTTTGTACTTCGCTTGTGTGGTAAACAAAATCAACACCAAATGACAACAGGTTACTTCAGACTTCATGACAGTATGTACTTACAAATCGAACTGGTCGTCAAAAAGAGGAAACAATGTATTCTTGATGGTCTTCGTTTTCTTGGCTTCCTTGCCAAAGAAATCCTCTGGTAGGAGCCTTAAGGTCACATACGGGTCACACAATCCTGCAATACATTCAACAACATCGTTTAAAAACAGATTAAGAGCAGAAGGGATCAACAGAGTGGAAAAGAGTAAGGATCAAGGATCAAGTTCAAATCAGCTTCAAATGTCTCCTTTACAGAGCTAAAAAAGGTGGCCAGCTGGATAGGAGAAAGATGAACAAAAAAATGACCTTCTTCGCGTGTAAATTTAAGAAAAGAGTCTGCTAAAACGAGGTATCCCTCCACGTTAGGAAGGACTTTGGGGGTGGGTAGTTTATGTGTTGTGACCATTAAATTTGTTTGAGTTTGACTTTTTTGAGATTTCCTTTGCTCCAAATTATGGTAAATTATGATAACGAATATGAGACTAAGAGGAAAAATCCAACCAACAACATTTGGGCGATTAAGCCGAACAGTAGACCTACCATTTGTGTCCAAAGGTGGAAGATTTTTTGCATTCAAAACTGAAAAAGACGAACCATGATGTGATTATCAAAATAACATAAAATTTCAAAAGTAGCAGTTCCCTGCAGAAATCAACGCGACCACATTTACTCCATTTCTGCCTCCTTAAATACTACTACACTGACTAATGTGGAGGAGCATTTACAATCGATTGAACTTAAATTCGGTGGTTCGTGAAATCTGAACTCTGCCCTCGTATGTTGTCCTTTGACCATAAGCATAACTCCACCTCGCCTCTCCCCCATGTATACAAATGAGTACGGAAGAAAGAATTCTGAGCGGGAGGTGGGGGGTGGGGGAACCCATCAGCAGTTAAGGATTTGTCTCTGATGAATGGCTAACACTCGAAACGTCAGCTTTTGAACTTCTTTCCGGTGGCCAACCTACTTTATCAACTCAGTTACGTCTGTACTTTACTACTGAACTTCATGGAACACATGAATCATACCAGAAACGAACTAGCAGCCCGTGCCCGTGCCCGTGCCCGTGCCCGTTCCCATTCCCCGTGCCCGTGCCCGTGCCCGTGCCCGTGCACATACCAATACCGGTCAGTTATGAAGTAACCTACCTTCCACTTGTAGCTTTTGGTTGTTAAAATCATAGAAAACTTTAAATGTCACAGCCCCGTATTTCTCTTCGACTTTTTCCTAAGAGGGAAAATTCAGCAAAGGTAATAACATTTATCCTTCTGGAGTTACAAGACAGGAATCGATATGATACAATAGATTTTACCGAAAGGTTCGTGTTTGAGAGTTTTGTTTTAACAACAATGCAATAACTGAGAATATACTACTATTCAAATAAAAGCTATTTAGCAGGACTTTCCTGCGGCAGTGTTTAATATGCTGCACAAGCTGGTTCTAACTTTTGAGTCTGTGGATGAAATCCTAAAGTATGACCATTCAAATGAAAGCTATTTAGTACTTTTCTGTGGCGCTGGTTATTATCCTCCACAAGGTGGCTCTAAATTTTGAGTCTGTGGATGAAATCCTAAAGTGCCACAATTTAAATAAAGCTATTTAGCAGAACTTTCCTGTGGTGCTGTGCAAAGTGGTTCTATCCTTTAAGACTATGGATGGAATTTAAGTGTGACTACTCGAATGAAAGCTCTTGAGCAGTACTTTCAGTCAGTGCAGTATTATTCTGAATCTGAAGCCCCATTCACACCAACGGCTAAACGTCTTTAAATGTCGTTTAGTTTAACTACGTTTTAGCAAGAAAATTGAAGAACCGCAGCCAGGTTTAATCATAATGAGTAAATATTAAAACGTTCTCTGGCTAAAAAGGTTAATAAAAATTCGAGCTTTTAGCTGCCTGTACTGCAGTCTTCGAAGCGTAAACTGGACAACGTTTATACATTTGCTCTAACTCATTATGTTTTTAGCCTCTACCTTGAACGTTTTTAAATGAATATGACTCAAACTACCTGGAATGGTAATAAAAGTCACTAAAGTTTCTTTTAGTAAACATTTCACTCCAAATATTACGGGAGGTTAGGAGATATTTTCTATAATATTTGGAGTGAAATGTTTACTAAAAGAAACTTTAGTGACTTTTATTACCATTCCAGGTAGTTTGAGTCATTCATTTAAACATGTTTAAGCGTTTGTTTGAACGAGATATAAGTGTAAAAGTGCACTGAATGTTATCCCTAGTGCCCTGATCGGATCCATACCTGTTCCTCGCACTTCGCAGCAAAGTAATGCTGAATTAATTCAATCGTAGAAAGCTTGCGCATGTTGAGGGTTTCATTCAGAGTCTAAGGAAATAACAGAAACATAAACAGTCATAATATTGAACATTTAAACTAACCAGCAATGAATGAGCAAGTCATCACTATGTAAAACACGATAACGTTCCATACACAATAAAACGAGTTAACATTCGATGCATTTTTCTTCCTTTTCACTGGCCGAGAGCCCACCACGTGACCGGCGAATAACTGCCTACGAATAATTCTGCTCATGCGCACAACGGTGAAAAGTAGTTTTCCTGGGAATAATTGTTCTGTTCCCGTCCAATACAATGGTAGCCCCCGATTTCCAGAATTATCTGAGAATGATCTTAATTGTCTAATCGAGCAAAAAAGATAACAATAACACCAAGAAAGCATAAAACAAACTCGGTGATCAAATGATAAAACAATATTGACAAACACAGCATCGCGAAAATTAAACTGATAAGATAATTTAATTTTAATTGCGGCAAAATACATAGGCTATTTAAATAAGTAAGTTACTACAACCCCAAATATGTGATTATTCCGATGGCTCAGGCGAAGGAATTTTAAAAACACAATTTGCAATTCGTAATAAAAAACTTTTCACTATATATATCAACACAAATTGTTAGGTTTATGCCAGCACAACAAGAATTACCTAGATTGAATACTGGATAAACTATTAATATTGAATACTGATTCAACCTGAAAACGGATTTCACCCGCAACATATATACGCATTGAATGTTACCTTGTAGGGTCCAAGCTGAAGACGTTCCAGTGGAAGCCCAACCCCATCAGCATGAAAGAAACTTTGAACTATCTACAAACCAAAACACTCCATCATCACTTACAGCAAATAAGAAGCCTCGAGAACACAACAATGAATCACGCTGGCAGGTGACATGAACTGGTATACAGAACACGATAAGGCTGTAGTGAAATTTATTACCACGTTATAAATAGAGCGGCGTGGTCCTAACACGTTTATTTTTTAATTATCCGTGTACTATACTATGTGCATGAAAGAGCAGCAGCCATTGCTTTACTTACCTCAAGTGCTTCATGTTGTCTTTGGTAAAAAACTGCCGTTTTCTAAAAACGGAGGAAAAAAATGTCAGTTTAAAGATTGGGCTACAAAAAAATAAGAAAGAAAAACACACAACTAAACACTTACCCCTGAGTTGGTTTTAATCGCATTTAAGAAGTTTTCAATCACAATCTCCCAAATGAAATGAAGAATTCTGTTAACAAAATAAATAAATACATAAATAAAACACGTATTGTCACATCTATTGTGTCGCTGATATAGTTTTGCACAAATATGGATGAGAAAGAATCACGGATAAGAAAGAATCAGACCTACTGTGTCAACCGAACAGCACTGAAAAGCGCCTGCGTGCTTACCTTTCAAACACAGACTTGAAAACACTTGTGTTCAGCACCATAAGATCATCATCCAAATACTGAAGCAAACCACCTACAACCTGTTAACATAACCACAAGACGGACAATAAAACCTCTCAAAAAAGAACAAAAATTATACGATTCAAAAGTACCAAAAAAAAAACCCGAAATATCCAACTCCTTTGAATCCTTTAGTTTCTCGGTCATCGTTAAATAATAAATGTAACGAGGACATAACGAGCCAACAGTATCTTAAAGAAATGTTTCAGTATTACTCGATAAATATTTTGGGTTCAGACATGCGAGAACTTTGAGAACTTCTTCCAATGGAGACTAAGGCGCAGTTCAAACGTCGAACTTCACATGTGCCGAACCTAATGCAAATTAGCAAGAACAATAGATTTTGCTCATTTGCATTAGGTTCGGCACATGTGAAGTTCGACGTTTGAACTGGGCTTAACGCCCCGGCTAAACGTTCTAACATTGTTGTACAACATTTTGTTGGTTCAGCAATGTTACAGCGTTTACATGCCATGTTTGACCAACATGTTTTGTTGGATGAACATTTTGATTTCAATGAAACATTTCCGCTAACTTTTAACAATGTTGGAGCGATGTTGAAAAACGTTTAGCTTCCCATCCAAAATTGTTATACAACATATGTTGGACGTGTTATTAATATAACAATGTTAGAACGATTGGCCAGGGCGTTACTGCCACCGCTCAAGCGCCACCCACTCTCTATCTTTGAAAAAGAAAGAGGCCGTTCGCAGTTGCAAAGATGGATAACTTTTGAGAAGTTGAACTTACATCTTCAGCTGGTATGTTATCTGAGGCGCAGGACAGTTGAAAAACAAATCTCTTGATATCCACACCCATCTGAGAACAACAAAATAGAACAAAATGTGAAAAATTCTCGCTAATGTACACAAAGTGGGAGCGCGAAACAAGAAGTGCTTATTTCTAAAACTTTAATTTATTCTAGGCAACAACCGAGAGCAAAGTTTAGTTCTTTTCATTACCGGCTTCCCCTAAACTTGGAAGGACTTCGATTCGCCAAGCTTTACGCCGGTGCGAGTTGTAAAACGGTCAGGGGTTCATATGGCTTCGCCGCTAACAGGAACCATGAACTTTATTATTGGATATCACTGAAAGCTCCCCTTGTTTACCCGAATATTACAAACTGAATAACTGTCACTTTAAAGTTATGAGACATTAAGTCACAACACACCCGCTGTCCAATGTGTTGGATGGCATCAGCGATCTTATTGAGCATGTCCTCGTCTGAACTGGACAGCATGTTCTCTAGTGCGGTTCGCGCGTGTTTGCCGCCTCTATCGCCGTGTGCCACCATCATGGCTTTAATAACATCTTCCCAGTCCAGGCTTTCTGGTAGCTTCGCCAGCCACAGCCGCATGTATTCAATGTCATTCAATGTAACACATAACTTGTTGATAAAAAAAGTAAAAAACAAACGAAAAAAAAATACATCGGTCAGTAACAAGGCAATATCATTTACCATTCAGGCGCACACTAAAGCAAATAATGATCCTAGAAAATAATGCATTTTAAGCTTACTCAGGTTATTGCAAACAGTTTCTTCCTACAAAAATGAAATTGCTAAGGCCCTTGAAGTCATAAAACAACTCCACTTGTTATATAGCTGGAGTTTTTGTCAATACAACGCGCGTGTTGATTGGTTGATTCATCGTCACATGACATCTAACAAACAAATTGTTTCCCGCCAATTGTGCTAAGCGGGCAACAATTTTGACGTCAGAGGGTAACATTGCACTGTTGCCCGCTAGCGCACGTGATCAGACCGTGACAAAAGGTGGCACGATTATGATGGATCGAGTGTTCGGCGCGTTTTTCAAACTGTCTTGTGTTGTGTTTTTCTTTTGTTGCTATATAACAAATCACTTAATGACTGATGATCATTAAGTATTCAATATTACCGACATGTTCACCCACAACAGGCTTGCATTGATTTTTTCATTTCCTGGATTTGGAAACACCACGCATACCTGTTCACTGACGTCAAACTGAGACGGATCTTCGTCGTAATAGTTATTCTTAATCATCTTTTCAAATAAAAGATCAGCGTAATAAGATGCACTGTTGCAAATTTGCTAAAAACAAAATAATATTAATGCAGGGTAAGAAACTAACAAACGGGTAGACATCCATAACAAGAATTCATAACTAAATTATGTATGTTTTCCTATATTATAATGGTACAAATGGGAAAATTGATGGCGAAAGAAACAACATAATTTTTTTTTGACCTAGAGACATTATCCAGCAAACGGAGACTTTAGGCATAGTCAGGTCTAGATAGCATTATTTCGGCTACGCTTGCGCAGAGGTTCCCCGAGCCTTCGGTCTTGCGCGGACAGCGCGGACAAGAAAACCGAAGGCTCTGGGATCGAGAATGGGGACTGGGTCTGATGTGTGAACGTGGGCAGTTTCTAAAGAGCCTCACATTTTCGCAGCCAATAACCAAAGTTTCTTTTTCTTGTTGCTTTCTCGGCTATAACGCTATTTTTGTCACCAAGTGGTTTGGGCAAAGTTATCATTATTCTAAAGGCTGGTTCTCATATAATCGTCCCGGTCGCCCCGGTCGTCTGAGTCGTTTCAAAAGTTTTTTGCAAACGACTGAGACGATCGGGACGCGATCCGACCAAGCAATTTGGGTTCTCATATGATCGTCCCGGTCGTCTCGAACGTCAATAGCGCAGTCGTAAACTGGTGCCGACAACATGTTTTGGGCAATAATACTGCATTCTGGGGTAGATTTGGGTCGATTCGATCGTCTCGGTCGTCCCGGTCGCCTGAAAGTAGTTCTCATATGATCGTCCCCGATTATTCACGATCGTCCCAGTCGTCCGGATAGAACACAGTTCTATCCAAGCGACCGCGATCGTCGCAGTCGTCCGGGTCGTTTGCGATCGTCCCAGGTCGTCTCAGAAGTATTCTCATATAATCGTCCCGGTCGTCCGTGCACTTTTTGAAACGACTCGGACGACCGGGACGATTATATGAGAACCAGCCTTAAACTGACTTCTTTACACTCCATTGCTGTACATACGTTAGTGATTTGCATGACAAACACGTATGATCCTGCTGGATCAGGCCAACCTAGCTTCTGCCAGAACTCTCGGATCTAGCAAATTAAAAACAAATAAAACTAAGTATTACTGTTACTTTTGGTTTCCATTAAATCGTCCAAAACGCCAGGATTGCTTCAATTAGTGTTGAATCGACCAGAGAATACTATGGAAACATGAATAGGAAGATCACCATCCGAAAAAAATCGCCGGGAACGATGCCGATCGCTTCTTGGCTTGCACTTACATCATATCACGTCACATCAAAATTCAGAAGCATTAAAAAATAGATTTCGATTCCAAAATGTTTATGGAATTAAGAAAGTTTAAAACTACATTTCTGGTCCAAATTTTGAAGCGCCAGAGCATTTTGTTCAAGAGTTATAGGTAAACGAATATTAGACATTTTTAGTTAAAAATGTATGGAGCGGCCATCTTGGTGTACCACTTTGAAACAAAAGATTGGATTCAATATAAGCTTATAAGCATCTATGATGCAAAAATATCTTTCAACTGACAAAACATCGTCAAAACCTGAAACATTTTGTGAAGGATTGTAACACTGGTATCCATATACCATGTTAGAAACAGCTTTGCAGGATGTAAAGTTTAGAATTTTTATTTTTATGACGTCATGTGCAAGCCAAGAGACGATTCAGGCATGGAGAAATGAAGAAATGTCAAGTTAAAATAATCGACGCATAGACAAACAAGAAAGTTGGGGGTGGATCAAGATTCACACACTGTACCTGATGAAAACAGCCAACCGAATCGATGGCTGAAGTGGAGTGATTCACACTTTCATCAATCTTTAAAATCTGCAAAAAAAAAAAAAAAAACGAAAAATCAAACGATTTTGCAAAACTATGCTCGAGCAAGCATGATAAGTAACACATTCGAAATCAGTGGATGGAATATAGAGATCCAGTGTTTGTTTATTGAATGGAACAAGAAGGAATCCGAAAAACAGACTTTGAACGTTTTGATATCGATACTCTAAATGAAACTCACCAGATCTACGTTTACTCAA
Source organism: Cladopsammia gracilis (assembly GCA_022457155.1). Lineage (NCBI taxonomy): Eukaryota > Metazoa > Cnidaria > Anthozoa > Scleractinia > Dendrophylliidae > Cladopsammia > Cladopsammia gracilis. Next base: position 1,061,014 of record JAJGOT010000131.1, on the reverse strand, counting down.
AACTGGATACGGCTTTATACACCGTGATTACGGTGAGGTGAGACAATCAGAGAAGCGTATATAAACAAACAGGAAGGATACGTCAGTGCAAAGACGGGATGCAGTGAGTCGTGCAGTAATGCACTGCTCGGTATAGAGCTTCATACCTTGTCAATCTCTACAGCTTTTCTGATTCGTTCTTTCGCTTTGACTTGCGCAATATCGAGCCACCGCATGACAGGCTGTTTGAACCAATGGTGATAGTCATCAAGAGCATAAACATGGTCTGGCCTGCAAAACGGGGAGAAAAAAATCACAAACAAAGAAAAACAAACTGCTGATTAAATGGAGAAACGCTATAGTTTATATGGAGCAAGGAGACAGGAAACAAAAAGCAACAAAAATCAACAATAACAACAATAATCAAACTTCATCGTTGTTTTGTTGTCTAATCTTCTGAGGATTGGTTTGTCATTTGCTGTTCACTACAGTAGATTCTTACTTGGCCTCTCCGATGCTTCTGTAAGTAATGACTTCTTTAACCGCCAAGTACAATTTAAACATCTTCTCTCCAGCAATGTCTGCGCCGCTTTCCTGTTTAAGACGCTTGTTTATATTCCTCATAATGTTGTGGACATCGGACGCAAGCTGAGCACACAAACACAAGGAAAAAATGTGGTACCAAACAAGACTAATTTGTAAACAGCTGTATAAACACGAAAAACAACAACAAAAAAACAAAAACAAAAGCTGTAAAACGAAGTCGTTTTAAAAGATTTAAATAAAAAAATGAACATTTCAAATATTTTGTCCCCGGCCTACAATTTCATGCAATGCAGTCTTATAATAAGCAACTTTGCCAAACTCTCTCACTTAATTCTTTTTTTTTTTTGTTTTACACTTTGTTGTCGCCTATTTGTTCTCTTTCATATTAGTTTTTCTCATTACTTACATTTTTGTATGCCTCTATTATAAATTGAAATTTATCTAAGACTTTGTATTCTACTGATAATGATCGTTGAAACGTTGGAAACAAGAAGTGACATGAGATAGATGACAGGAATCGAACCTACGACCTGCTGCTCACCGGTCGGATGCTCTTACCACTGAGCTACCAACAAGGTGACATGCTTTCAAAAATCAAGTGTATTGTCGTTGTTCTTAACATGAAACACTAAAAGTAGTAACAAATATCTTTATCGGTGGCAGCGTGGCAGAAACACTAGGGCACCGGTCTTGTAATCCGGGGGTCCCGAGTTCAAGTTCCACTCTGACTACTAGTTGGTGTTGTTTCACGGTGGACCCGAGTTCGAAACCTTGACAACGCTTGTACATAGCCAACTGATTTGCCTCCTACCAGTTGAAATTTTTAATCATTTCATTTATATAGTGCGGCGCAGTTTGAAGTGTTTGTTTCTACTGTTTGGCCCCTACAGCACTTACTTTGGGTGAAGAAAAGTCACGCTACTTCGGCTTAGTTTAACCCTACATGGAGTAACTGCGACCTGGGGAAAAGTGGGGCAAGATTTGTCACCTCAGTTCTCGTACATAAGACTTACCATAAGTTCCAACTGATTGTACACTGTAGTGAAATACTTCACCCCCGTTCTGAAAAAAAAAAACAAAAACAAAACAAGTCAACAAGGACTGACAAGTTAAATATAGACAGCTTTTAGCTTTTAGCGCGAAAAGCCGCGACTGGTCAGACGACTGAGCAGGCGAGTGAGTGAACGCCGAGTCGAGAAAGAAATTTCTTTTGTCTCATGACCTTTGCTCGCTGACTCACCACACGGGAATTGCTAGAAGTCTATGAACTCAAACTCGCTCCAGGCATTTTATTCTAATGCAACGCGTATTCGTTAGCCAAACCAACTAAGACATGTATACGGTCTGACTTAATCGAACTGTAGAGAAAAAATCACATAGGTAGGGTAAAAGCAGTAGCTGGCGTTGAAGGTAAAGGAATAAACCGCGTGGAGTGCTCAATTTGTGTTGTCATTGTTTCAATATTAGCTACAAGCTCACTTTACTTACACTGCGAATATCTTTCTGTAACAAGTCTTGGCTTGAAACATGTCAGTGACTAAAGCGTCAGCTACCTCCACCATAGCAGATAACATAGCTTCCTCACTCTGACAAACAATTCAGCAAACAAAAACGAGAGGGATCAAAAAATAGAATTTAAACATGGCAACTATATAAACAGAAAAAGGAGAAAATATAAATAAATAAATAAATAAATAAATAAACGTCCGAAAGTCGAGATGGTAAGTATCTGTTGAGGCAAGCTTTATAAAAGTCAACTGTTATTAAATCGCGTTCGAAGAATGCAATCCTAATTTCGTGTTGGTTTCCCTGTGCCTTACATGCAGAAAAATTTGAGATTTTTGGTGTCCGGTCTTCCAAATGGCCGCCCCTATTGCATTTTTCAGGGGCTCATTTCCGCCGGAAATGCCTTCGAATGCGTCTCCATAATCTCTGATTACTGCTAATATAATTGAAGTACTGAATTAAGTGGAGCTATTGAGTTTGCTCCAGAGGCTAAAATCTTGCTTCGTCGAGTCAAACCGCAAAAGTTTCGCCTGTTTTCAAGAGCAAGGCAAATACAGAAGATTTTTTTATTTGCGTGTTCCGCTTGAGAATGGAAAAGCAAAAAATTCTACCACTTTCCGCAAGTGTCACATATGCAATCAAATTGTGATCGCTGGCCAGCAAAACCAAAGCGCGACTTGTCTGATGTACCTAGATGTTCTACCACTGCGCATGATCAGATGCAATAGTCACATTTGTGGTGTAAGAACATGAGAATGTACCTTGTTATTAGGCTCCTTCCAAGCAAACACCTTCTTGTACCAAGCAAGGGCTGACTCCTGGGTCGTAAAAACAAACCTTATGTAATACTAAACAGCCACTTATTAAAATGTCGCACTAAAATGTTAAGGAAATGTCGATGAAGGGCCATGACAACAGATCATTGACTGAAAAAGTTTACTCCGTCATAGCGTGTGAATAAAATGTCTCGGATGGTGCGTACTTCTTGTTTATTGCTTACGAACTCAACTCAGCATAAATACGAAAGTTCAACTTTTATAAGCAGTTTCACCACATTAAATAATCTTGTAAAGTTGAACTTTGCACTGAGCCTAACAGCTCTTTCTCTTTCAGGGGCATAACCGAACAAGTTTTTTCTTGGTCGCTACGAAAATTAGACAGTGAAGTCCTTTGCCAACCATAAACGGATAAATGTGCAAAAACTCCATGAAACGGAACTGAAAAAGAAAATTTCTCATGCACCTTAAGAAGATTGGAAATCTGAACATTCAAAGGTTCTTTGACTGCATCCTTGAAGACTTCAAGCTTGTAAAGATTCACTAAGCACCTGTAAATGAAATGTAAGAAAATTTAGTTCAAACGTAGTTGCAGGTGCGTCTAAAATTAGTAAAGAGTATGATAACCAGGACTGAACTGGCATTGTTTGATAACAGTAAACTGGAAAAAAAGCGACTGCTTTTTAAGATTTTTAGGTTTTTAGGAGTTAAATGTTAAATGTTAGATAAATGTTTGGACATTTAGTAGGACAATAAATTTAATAAATAAATAACTATATTTAGAGAGCCACATCAGCCACAGCTGGTTTTCATGCAGGTCCTCTATCCAGATCGAATTGGTATTTAAAATGTTGGTTTTTGAGGAGGGGAAAACCAGAAAACCCGGAGAAAAACCTCTCGGAGCAAGGAGAGAACCAACAACAAACTCAACCCACACATGATGCCGGGTCCGAGGATCGAACCCGGGCCACATTGGTGGGAGGCGAGTGCTGTCACCACTACACCACCCCTGCTCCCCACAAATTTAATCTGGTTAACTTACTCCAGAAGGTTTATCAATCGACCAAGTTTTCCTTTATCTGTGGCAGGGAATACCTCTCGATATTTCATCATCAATCTCCAACAGTTCTCCGTGAACTGCTTCAAGGATTTGATCAGCGAATGTTCCTGAAGTAAATACAAACAGACGGAAGAAACAAGACACTGGTAAGTTTGAGTGTCGTGGCAGAAACAATAGAATCCGTCAACGGACTCACCTTATTAGTCATAAATTAAATAAATGATTATTCCCCAACACTAGAGTACTCCCTTAACTTAATCAACTCTGGGGATGCGAACGATTGTCAGACGAACGATTTTTTTCTTGAACAAATGAGCGATTGTTGGAAAATGTGACCACTGTTGCACGTAAAGCCGCTGGCAATTTTTTTTCTGTTTTATTTTCTTTTGTTGCTTTGCTATTTTGTGTCGAGGGTGTCAGGGTGGTTACATGTGCGATTTGTGGCTACACAGACAAGTGACTCGTGTGTCTCTGAGTAGTTACTGCTCTTTTCCATTCCTTCAGCGGTTTTACCTCTCTTTGACTGAGCTGCCCAGCCTTCCACTGCTGATGAAGCATCTGTAACATGAGGTTTAATGAGCTGTATTTCATGGGCTCCAACCAGTGATGATGACTAAAAAGACTCCAGCGTCTGAAAAACAAACCATCAAAACACTGATCAGAACAGTACTTCATATATGTACAGTGTATCAATACCAGTGCTCAATTACATTATCAGAGCGGTTTACAAATGAGTGTCGCAAGTAATTACACAATTGCTTTGGTGTTGCATTGCTACGCTTTGTGATCGGCTAAAAAATCTCGCGCCACTTTCTCAACCAATCAGAACCAATCGTGACCTGCTCGCTCGCGTTTTCCCGCGCTTGGCGCCGGCGACATGTATTTGCTTTGAGTTCTGATTGGTTCATTAAATTGTCTGTGTCTGTTGTGATTGGCCAGAGTAATTACTTGGGCTTTGGTGTTATGACACTCAAGTAAAAATCGTTCTATTTCTACCAAACACATTAGTTGATTGTTTTGAAGACTGATATTCGGCAGGCAAAAGCGATAGACACTGTCCTAAACTCACATGCTCGCCTGCTGGAGTTCTGTCAGTTCATTTTGTAGAGCGTGCTGATGAAGAATAAATTCCGCTTGAGGACCAAGCTGATCGTAACTTCTTTTAATACTTGGTTCCTTTAAAAAATACAAAAAAGGATTTGTTTTTGATAACCCCTTTTTTTACATGACCACATAAAAAAAATTTCCCAACAAAAAAATGAACAAAGGAAGATTTAATATAACAAACTATCTCACACTTAGACTCTAATGTCCAACATTTTGGGAAACTAAAGGAAAATAAAAACATTTGAACTGAATGGGTACTGATCTTGGTTGATGTAAAACAACTAGAGCAGGAAAAAACAGCCGAAAACCAAAATTATCGCGACTTGCTTTACGCAACTTTCCTGCACTTGTCACCAGCCGATCATGTTAAAACTAGTACATACAATGGAGATAGAGTGCATCGATACTTTTCTTGCAGCATGTCAAAAGTAGACGATAATTATTCAACAGTCATCTCACCTGAAGGTGTTCACAGCTGTATTTGATGAATTCTCTCAAAAACGCACCGTGAATATCTGTGGCTGTCGGGTACAGATGTTTTATCTCATCTGGAATGTCGGGTCTCTGCCAAGAAAAATATTGAAAAACTTATTTATGTATACTTGTTATACAGCTGGTAGGAGTTTTTCTCAATACAACGCAAGTGTTCATTGGTTGATTCATTGTCACATGACATGTAACAAACAAACTGTTCCCGCCAAAAAGCGAAAGCGGGCAACCCTTTTGTCGTCAGAGGGTAACATTGCACTGTTGCCCGCTAGCGCACGTGATCAGACCGTGACAAAAGGTGGCATGATTATGATGCGATTGATGTTTACCTCGAGTGCTCGGTGTGTTTTTCAAACTGCCTGTCCTTGTGTGGCTATATAAAAAAATAACTTAATGACTGATCCCTCGGGAAACAGTGAATTTAATTGTTTCCCTCGAATCTCGATGTTTCCCGAGACGAACGTCCAGATTATCGGGAAACAAAATTATCTGTTTCCCTCGGGACCAGTGCACACTGTTGGCCGTGGGGACCTGCTCAGCCGTACCCTGGGTGCCAGAGGATATTTTTTGCGAAGCTCGCCGCGAGAATACCTCTGGTACCCAGGGTAGCTCAGCCGGTGATTCTTCAAATGTTAGCTGCTCAGATACCAACACTATCAGCCACTATGACAAATAATTAAATTGAAATGCGCAGTGAGGTACCTTTCCAGTTGTCAGAGTAATTTTAAGGTGGCAGTCGCCATCTACTCGTGATTTGGAGGAGCGTCCTTCAAGTGTAAACCACTGATCAATACCACTCGATGGTATATCCTGAAATAAAGCAACGTCAATTAAATGTACAATATGCATAATGCATAATGCATAATGCCATTCTCTAATACTGATTTTAAACACAAATAATTATTATACACTATAGCTTTCAAACCAACATTTAGCCGTTTATCTACTTTACACCTCTTAATTTGCTTTACTTTTTTACCTTTGTGCTTGATTAATTATTTATGTGTATGTTTATTTATTTAGTAGCTGTTTTTTTAAATCACTCTATGTTTGGTAAATATGACTGTAATTAGTACAACCCGCCTAGATTAGCTGTGCTATAAGCGGGTTTGTAGATATTTAAATTTTATTTCTTTAAATTTAGATCAATTAATTAATGTAATAGTATTGAAAACCAATAATAATACACCTCAACCTCAACCTTAGTAATGATGTGTTCATATCAGCACCGAAACATGTTAAGAGCAAACATGTTTTAACGAAAAACGTTTCCCGTAAACATGTTTGCGATTCATTGTTCGAAACGGTGTTGACTAGAATGGATACTCCAAAATCAGGTTGGACAACCTCGGACGCCTTATTGAGACTTGTATAACGGAGTAACTGGTTAGCTTGCAGTTGAGGTTGGGGTTAGCAGTTTATATAGTTAAATTTAGGCCTAAACAACCCGAGACGCCAGGTGGTACTCTGGTACGGTAGGCTATGTAAGCCTAACCCTAGCTGAGGTCGAAGGTTCAATCCTGAGTGGGGATTTTAGATTTTCTTTTTTACACTTAAAAAATTTATTGAAAATAAAATTCTAAGTGTCGACATTACGTTATATAATTCTCAATAAGTGTCCGAGGTGGTCCAACCTGATTTTGGAGTATCCATTCTAGTCACGACCATCACTGCCTGGTTCTATAATTTATGCTGATTTATGGAAAACAAATACGAATGCGATAACTAAAGGTGATGCAGTGTTTAGTAAGGAGACGACATTTGCGCTAACGTGTTTTGTCTGGCAAACTTCGAAACCACCTCGTGAGAATTACCTTGATTGGTATTTCAACGCATCCGAGAAAATCATCAATGCTGCCATCCTGAGCGCCTCCAGATTTTCTTGCAGACTGCATAACATCTTTAAAAAATCTGGTCAACAAAAATAAAAAAATCATTTGAATAACCGTAGTATAATATATAACGCATACAGTGGTTTTCAATTGAGTGTCGAAAGAAATTTTGCTATTGGTTTCAATCAATCAATCAATCAATCAATCAATCAATCAATCAATCAATCAATCGATCGATCAATCAATCAACCCTTTATTTAGCGTGGTCAGTACACTTAGCTTAAGAGCTAGTTTCCCGGTATGCCTCGTTGTCAAAGCGAGACTAGCTGCAAAGTCTAGCCAAATCGTCAACGTCTATTGACAGTCACAGGGCTTGAAAAAATTCCCGTCCTGGTCCCGGTTGTTCAAAAGTTGGATAGCGCTATCCACCGGATAAATCACTATCCAGTGGATAACACAATTGGTTTTGCTAATGCCTATCCACTGGATAGTGATTTATCCGACGAATAGCGTTATCCATCTTTTGAACAACTGGGGCAAGTTGTACGGAATAAGTAGATTTTATGTCTGGCAACTAACTTTCCGTGCTCGCTTGTCCGACAGGCGAGGATACAAGCGAGTCGTCCCGTTACGTCCCGAAATTAACGATTTACAAGGACTTAATTCCAGGACACGTACACTTTTCAAGCAAAACATTCAAGAACTTTCAAAGAAATTTTAGGGAGCATCCTTTCAAGTTTATGGGTTTTTTTTTATTACTGTAGGTTGTCAAGGCATTAAATACGTCTTGTTTCCTCGACCAGTTTCTCCGTACGTGAGTACGTCATAAGGCATTAATTACGTCTTGTCTTCTCAAAGTTTCTCCGTACGTAATAGTACAACGTAAGGCATTAAATACGTCTTGTCTTCTCGACGTTTCTCCTTACGTTAGTTCGTTATTTTAAAATACGTTTTCGACGTTTCACCGTAAGTTAGGTATTAACTGTGTGTTGTCTTCTCGACGTTTCTCCGTACATTAGTAAGTCGTAAGGCATTACTGAAATACGTCTAGTCGTTTAGACGTTTATCCGTACGTTAAAACGTTTTAAGGCATTAAATACGTCTTGTCTTCTCCACGTTTCTCCGTACGTTAGTACATTGGTGTGGTATTGTTGAGTTGTTGACTTGACATTAGTTTTGTTTTCTTGATTTTTCTTAGCATGTTAGCACTGTACCTTCCCACTCCAGAGATTCCTTTGATTTTGGTCACTTTGTTATCTCCTTCCTTTAGTACAGTTTTGTCGTCACAATCCCTTAAACAATAACACATGGAGCAGATTACAATTGAGTGTCGAAAGTAATTACTTAATTGCTTTGGTTTTGCATTGCTACGCTTTGTGATTGGCTAAAACATCTCGCGCCACTTTCTCGACCAATCAGAAGTAAAACCAAAACCAATCGTGACTTGCTCGCACGCGTTTTCCCGCGCTTGGCGCCGCCGACATGTAATTGCTTCGAGCTCTGATTGGTTCATTGGATTGTTTACGACTGCTGTGGTTGGTCAGAGTAATTACTTTGGTTTTGGTTTTACGACACTCAATTGAAAAGTGCTCTAAACGCAAATTGATTTCACTCGTAATTGACTTCATGTCCACTAGAAAAGCAAATAACAAAGCAAGCTTAACCAGGAAGTCCATAAAGATTTCTGACATATTAAACTGGTAATTTTTTTTCCAAATCTTGTCAATAATCGTCTTTTTAATAGCGCCTGTTGTTTGTCAGTTGTTATTGCTTTTTAGTGGTTGGTTAACGTGCGTGCTTTATTATCGCGTCCCCAAAGGGGATTTTAACAACTGAAGATGAGAGGAATGGGCAGGCCGTTGTAAAACTAAACTTCCAGTTGAAGGTACTCTAGTCTAGGCTCTCATTAACCAGTTTACAATGTACTAATGATTGGAGATTCCAGGAAACTTTCAACGAAACAAGTCAAGTGCTTTAATAAAATTGCGTGCAGCTTCTTGGTTTTGCGAACACCGAATGACGTAAAACAAAAGATTCAAAAGGACATGTAATAAATGTGTACCAAAACACAACCGCCCAAGAGCTTGGCTTCAGGCATTTCTAGTTACACATGTATCCTGTAAGCAGTGTTATCATGACATGATGTACGGCAACATGAGGCGTCCACACCACTTACCAAATGTCGAGGTGAAATCTCTCTCTGTAGGAATTGGTAACTTTCCTGTTTAGAAATAAGACACCGTATACATGTATGTTATAAACATAAAGATATAAAATGAATGAAAAAGTTCTCATGTCACCAGGAACACCACTTACAACATTATTGATTTTTAGCTGAAGGTTCAAACCTAAATTTTCAAGACTTTTAGCAAAGTGTCAACTTAGATTCATTGAATCAGTAATATCATTATCGCGTTCGAAGAACGCAATTCTAATTTCGTGTTGGTTGCCCTGTGTCTTACATGCAGTAAAATTTGAGATTTTTCCAAATGGCCGCCCCTGTCGCTTTTTTCAGGGGCTCATTTCCGCCGGCTTATCCATAATCTCTGATTACTGCTAGTGTTATCATTTATCATGTCCCAGCTAAGCTCGACTTGAACCTTCCTTAGCCTTGTTTCTCTCAACCCAGTTGTATACCAGAAAGGGTACTGGGCGACATAATGCTGCCCATGGTAATAGTCCTAGCTACTTCATGCTGTGAAAACTGGGTTAAGCTCTGACTTTACACCTTCAAATGAATGGTTGATGCTCGCACCATCCCTTACATTGTGAATGTCTCATTCCAGACTGGGTTCAGTGTGTTCTCCTTCACTTGTGTCACATGGAATGAATCTTCCAATTCGCTAAGAACATCCCTGATTACTGTCTTAGATTTCTTGCGATGTACTTTGACTTTTTTCATCTTTTCTTCTTCAATCTCATCTGACATCAATCCTAACATGCAATAGGGATCACTCAACCCTAGAAAATAACAAAGTTCATTTCTTATATGTTTGAATCAAAACTGTAAATTGCTCAATTACTAAGAACTTAAGAATACAAAGTTTTTTACAAACTATCCAGGCATGTTGATTCAGTCCGGCAGTGAAGTAATTTTGCAATTAGAAGTACTCGGAACAAGAGATACCGCGGTTCGTGAAAGACCCAGTTGTGCAAGTTTGTAATCAGGACGAGCAACACCAATAAATAAATATATAAATATATAAACAAAAAATAAATTAAAAAATAAATAGAGAAGTTTTCAATGAGTGTCTTAAAACCAATGAAAGCCATTAATCTGACCAATCACAACAGATGCGGACAGTCCATTGAACCAATCAGAACTCGAAGCAAATACTAAATGTAGTCGGCGCCAAGCGCGGGAAAACGCATGCGAGCAGGTCACGATTGGTTTTCGTTTACTTCTGATTGGTTGAGAAAGTGGCGTGAATTTGTTTAGTCAAACATGAAGTGCAGTGCAAAACCAAAGCAATCGTAAAATAACTTTCGACGCTTAATAGAAAACCGCTCTAAATGAATGAATGAATGAATAAATAATGTAGCACGAAATAGGATTGTCTTGTTTATGAAATGTTGTACATAAGAACAATAAGACCCAATTTAAATACCCAGAGCGACGCCATTAGGGCCAAACTCTTTGTTTGACTTTCAATGCCTTTTAATTTATTCACCTTTTTACTATATATACTCGATTTCATTATTTTATTCTCACTTGATAATGACGTTCTGGAAACGTCGAAACGTCGTGTTATGTTTGATAATATTTTATCGCAGATTTTTATTGTCAAATAAATAAATAAATAAATAAATAAAGAAATAACAATTATACCATTTGCATCTTTTGCTTCCAAATTTCTGGCCTCCAAAACTAAAAGACAACAAAATGGATCAGTTGGTTTACTTCTATACTGATTAACACTGGAACTGTTTCATTTTAACGATAATTATTCGTAAATTGTCCTGTTTTGAAGTCAAATGCGCAACTACTGCATGGTGAGCTAATAAAATACCATGTAACGCAGCATGTACTGGAATCAGGCTCAAGGCTTTGAATAATGGACTCAAATCCTGCCAAGCCAACCTGAAAATTTGTTTGAGGTTCTAATTGCAACTCCTTCAGTTGCTATAATTGTTACTGCGATGAGCAAATTCTTTTTAAACATTGTCTGCTTAAAGGCAGCAACAAACCTCAGTCCACCCCTCAAGTTCAAACATGATTACAGATATTGGAATAGAGACAGTAGCCTAATGGGATTCCCATATAGAAGTGACAGGCCAGGGATATAGGCACGGGTTTTGCTAAAAGCCGGATCGCGGCCCGGCCTGCAGCTCACTTCACGGCCCGCGGCCCGCGGCATGGCGTACCAGTCCAGATTTTTGTTTATCGGTAAATCCAAGCGTGTGTGCAGATGTGCAGCGGGTGCATGTGGCTGTCGAGGTGTAAAATGGACGACGGCGAGTTGGAATTCGTTTTGCAATGCACTATGCTCTTAAAAAAAAAAACGTTTGCTTCTTTTCTTCGTCCTAAATTTACAGAACCCAATAGCACATTCAAACGACGTAAGTTTTTTAAAACCTAAATGAAACCCTCATGTTACAAGTAATACGGACTACATTCTGTTTGAAAGTCGGAAAGTATGATACTATCACAATTGTGAACTGCGTTAACACCCTTGAATCAGGAGCGTGGCCTAAAGCTCTGTCAGCCTGGCAAAGCCTGGCCAGGTCATGCTTTCCGGGCTTTCGGCCACACTTAGCCTGGAATGTGCGGCCTGGCAAGCATGGCCCTGGCCAAGCTTTCTTGGCAACCTTGGCCACAAAAACTTAGCTTTCCTGGCCAAAAAAACTCGGCATTCCCGGCCTCATAAGTTCAAGGCCAAGCTTTCTTGGCCTGGAAAGCCTGGCATTCCTGGCTATGTCTCCCATGAGTTGCGTTCCGTAACGCCATTTGTGTTTATTGTCTATTGTTTAAGTGCACTTTTTAAACATGTCAAATATTCTCTCCATGCAAACGTGTTCACAAAGACCCTGGTGAAACTTGACTTGTCCAGTCTTTACCGCTCATGCTCATCAGCAGAAGTGCTTTTTCTGTACAGAAACCTCTCAGTCTATATGTCAGTCCAATTTCATTTGTGTTCTCAAACGACGCTCTCAAGCAATGCTTGACAAAAAATCTGTGGAAAATCGGGACTGGGCCGCCGGACCGCCGGACCGCCGGGCCGCCGGGCCGCCGGGCCGCCGGGCCGCCGGGCCGCCGGGGGCCGCCGGGCCTGCTTTTAGCAAAACCCATTTTTTCACCTCTTGAATAGCTCTCAGTACATATTAGCTCCTATTACGTATGTATCTGGTTGCTTCAAAGGTAAAGAAAAGGTAGCAATCTCTGTCAATTTGCTTTCCAAAGTGTTCTTTTTTTTATGAAGCCAATAAAAATCCTGAAAATGCTTGTTAATCTTAACTCAGTCCTACACCAAACCAAGAAATTTGCCTCACATGTGAAAAAAAGTGAAAGATAATTATTTTGGCTTTCCTACTCAATTACTAACACTTAACAGATTAATCTAACTCTAAATCTCAATCAATACTAAATCAATACTGCACAAACTCCCTAATGGGATATAAGACTTATGGAAGAGCAGCCAGATTTTATAAATATGATATAAATACATGTACTGAGTGTATATATGTAATGAACCAAGGCAAAAATTAGAAAGGTTTGTATGGAGTCATGGTGCCAATATCTCACCCCCAAATATCACTAGGATGCTGATTTTTGGCAAGCATTTTCGTCATGCCCTTTCCGAATATCTAATCAAATCCCATAATTTCACAAATTTAGTTTTTGTGACGTCATCACTTCGGTACTCTATTGATTGTACACTGTAATTAACAGCTTAAGACTTGGTAATGAAAGCCTCACTAAGCTAATTTAACATAAGATTGTCACTAGTGTAATGGATTTGTAATCATTTGTTTTAGCTGATCATTTCTTGTGTTAATTCATGTAAATATCAATATTATTATATGTTATACATGTATTAACAATATTGGAAACATAAGTTCAATATGATGGTTTTGCCTTCTTTTAACGCATAATATTTATTGCTGGAAACCTCCGAAAACGGCATTTCATCGCGTGGCACGTGGATTATTTTGGCAGCCTTACTTGACTCCAGTTTCTTCCCCCACCCCAGCATTAAAAGCAGAGAATGTCCTGGGAACAAGGTTGAGTATTCATAAATATCTTGACATTTCTTAAAGTTATAAATCAAAAAATCACCTTCTACTTTCATCATGCATGTTGGAGGCTATAGAATTAAAGAAAAAATGACCATGTAAGAAATTTGAACACACCCCTGACACAAATTGTGATTAACTGTTTGTAGTAATTATATTTCTATTCAATAATGCATACAGTACTGGTCAAATGTAAGTTGACAGTCTTGACTCAATCCTCGAAACTCGGATCATGGATCTAGCTTTGAGGATTGAGGCTTGAGGATCAAGAAAAAATCGAGAATATGCAAACTCGAAAAGGCTTTCGAGTAAACGATTTATTCCTCAAAGAAAGAATAGCTGCTCGCACGTCATGACTGTACAAGTATTTCGCGTTGACCGTCGAGCTCAACGTATGCACTCATTGATAAGATACACAAATGATATGTAAATAAATCTTAAATCGAGTTCACTTTTTGCTTGCAAAAATACTGGACAGAAATCCATCTCCTGAAGAGGGTGAACGAAAATGGGAAAGAACTGCCTGCCCACATACATGTTTTCCTTTGCGAAAATGATCGAGGGGGGGAATTGGGTTTGGAGTCCCATGTGAGCAAAGTGACTGTGAATAATGATTTCTTGGTTGGCTTTGAGACTTAAAACAGATTGACTAGTAGGCAGTTATTACGTTATTTGGCTTGTCTGTTTTCAAAAACTAGCCTGTGGGCTCATATTCACAGGATGTGTGTGGTGTGTGTGTGGGTGGGAGCCTTGAAGACGGGAGAATTTACTCAACTAAATATATAGTAAATAACTAGTATTAATAAAAAAAATGCATACAGGTCTTTCTTTTGTCTTGACATACAGAATCCTGTGCTTCTCTTCAGAAATGTTAAGAGACTGAAAAAAAGTGAAATTTTCTTGGAAAACCGGCAATAATTCAACCAGTCTTTATAGCTACATGTATGATGATCTATCAATACACTGGAAATTAAATCTGTTACAAAGTTTGTGTAATCAAAACTAATGATTTGATTGTAATGGTACAATTATTTTGACTTGCAATTAACAGCCCATTCCACCCTTATCCCTCTCTCCTTATACAATGTAGATTAGATTTTTACATTTGAGTTTATGATGCATATAAATACGATTGTTTTTCTAAAAATAATTAAACTTACATGTTATGAAGCATTGCAATAAATTGGCCCAGAGAAAAGTGATGCTTAATTACTTGATAATACATTTACCGGTGTACAATATTAACAGGCAAGAGTATGTATATACATGTGCAGGTACATGTATGTATGCATGTTAAATGCATATATATAGCATAAATGAATGACTGAGTGGCCAATTGTGGCGCAGAATTCTTCCAATTTATATATATTTGAAGTCTGTCCCCTTTGAATTGAATATACTAATAAATAATAATATTTAATTAAATATTAAATGGAGAGTACCTCCTGAGCATAGACAAATAAATCACCAGGGGAGAGGTCTTCCGTCTTGTTCTGGGCTCCTAGCTGGTGAATAACGGTGTACAGCAGCTCACAGTACAATGCCTCGCGCTGCCATGGAATAAATACATGTACATGCATCAGCACACATTAATTTTTAGTGTTTATGGTTTGAATCCAGGAGTCCCTAACTACCGTAGTTATTTAGCTATAAGCCGAACTTGGCTATAAGCCAAGACCCTAAACTTAAGAGATACGACGATGGCCGAGAGCTTTCAAAAAAAAAATTGGAAAAATCTCGGCTATAAGCCAAGGCCTAAGTTTCTCGCATTCTAAGAAATTGTTGCTGAATTTTCCATGGACGCAAGCGCTCCTCTTAGGAAACATGTTGAAAGTTATTGTGTTTAATTGCAAGTTCAATAAAATCACACCTTTTAGAAACATTGAAAAGTGTTTTATTTATTGTAAACAATTAGCCAACCAGCGGGCTGGTGAAAATTACTAATGTGATCCGGACGTACTCTATAAAGTGAAAAAACTTTAAAGTGAATTCCAGTAGATGCATAGTCACAAACAATCGCTTACCGTCAATCGTCAAGTCTACAATTTCTTGAAATTTGTTTTGGGGGTTAAAATAGACTGAGGTTTCAGAATGATCTTTCATCCAAAACAATTATTGAACAAGGGTGAAAATTGACAGAGAAATGATGATGGTGAATTGATGTTTACACCAGAAGTTTGTTTATGACGTGCAATATTTATTAAGCGCTGTTTACTCAGAGTGAACTTTTGGCTTGTAGGGGACACTTTAAAGAGCTATACAACACAAAGGGAATTTGTTCAATTTTCCTCAAATTTTGTCAGTAAATTATAAGGTACACGGTACGTTTAGCATAATTTAAAATAAAAAAACATGTCACCTTCTTTGTGTGTGTGTCTGCAGTTTCTGACTCTCAGGGCAAATTTCGCCAATAAATTTGTTTCAATAACAAAAAAACAGGCCTTGCATGATCATGTACATGTGTCCTATCACAGGGAGCCCACACAAACTGTGTGACCATTTGTATTTTTAAATTTAGAGGAAATGTATGGGAATGTCGAAAAGGTTCACTTGTCGTAACATACTGTGATAAATATTCATATAAAAGATCAAAATAAACATATTTTTACCTGAAATGTTGTGTGGTGTCGTTCTTGTAGCTGAAAACGGCGAATTTAAGCAATTTGAAGGGTTTTGCATCGGACGTTTGCCTGAGCGTATAGTAGAGAGATAAGGGAGGGAAGCTGGATTTTGGACCGGTCCAGCACCGAGCCGATTTTCACCAGAAATTCCCATCACACAGTTTCCAAACCCCGCACCAGGCAAGCTAAACCCAGAGGTTTCTTCTTGTACCATATTACATTTAAAATCCATCCAAAACTTAAAGCGCTAGACCCCAAATAATATCGAGAAATCCAGCATTCGAAGCTTGATAGAGCTGCGGCTGGTAAAATGTGTGCATACATTTCCTCGAAATTTTTTATTTAAAAATATGAACGGTCACACAGTTTGTCTGGGCCCCCTATGGTCTTACAAAATGAATGGTGCATATAAAGCATTACCTTCCCAGGTATGTCTGAAAATTATATAGTGCATGTATGTAAATCCACATGCATCCAGGCCTAATTAAATTGATATATAGAAACTATTCATTATCAATTTACCAAATGAATGCAATTTCACTATACAGTCTATACATGTATAGCTACCTGTTTGTCAGTTAATGTTGCTTCAGCAGCAACAGATGACAGCACCTCTGCATCGCATCCCTCATCTTCCTCTGCATTGTTTAGGCTTTCTTCACTGACAACTTCCTACAAAATAACATTTTGATGCTTGACTATACTGATTGATAAAAAAACTAGCACAATTCAGTGAACCCTGTATAATCTGCGGACACCTTCTGGAGCAGCTCTACAATGTAGCTGTCCACTTTCGACAGGTGTCCACCTTATAGAGAGTTTAGTTACAGACTGATGAACAAGATGTTTGTCTTAGAGAGGTGTCCACCTAACAGGGGTGTTCCCCTTACAGGGGTGTCCACCTTACAGGGGTGTCCATCTTACCAGGGGTGTAGCTAAGAAAATGTTTAGCAGGCTCGTTAACAATCCCAGCCGGTTTTTCTGGCTTGTGCACCTTCAAAATCACCCCAGGTCTTTGTTTTCTAGTGAAATTTCAGCCGGTGATAAGTTCTCTTTCAGCTGGTGAAATTAACCGGTAGCCGGCTTTTTAAGCTACATGTACATCCCTGCCTTACCAAGGTGTCCACCTTACAGGGGTAAGAAATGTAAAAATGTAAGTTGACAGTCTCGACTCAATCCTCGAAACTTGATCCTTGTGTCTCGATACTTGATTCTCAAAAATTTCGAGGATCAAGAATCGAGAAATTGAGAATATGCAAACTCGAAAAGGGTTTCAAGAAAATGATTTATTCCTCAAAGAAAGAATAATAGCTGTTCGCATGCCATGTGTACAAGTACTTTGCATCAACCCTCAAACTCAGCGTGTGCACTTATATATTGTGTATGAACTAATGTACAAGATACACAAACGATATGTAAATAAATCTTAAATATAGTTTGGCTTTTTCTTGCAAGTACCAGACAGAAATCCATCTTCAGAAGAGGTGAACAATGGGAAAGAACTGCACACATACATGTTTTCCTCTGCGAAACTATTAAATTATGACAACCAAGTTTTGAAACCTGTAATCACAAGGTGCCCGCTATCATCGATCAGCACATGCATAATTTTAAGGTTTTTGATTTTTGATATGCTTTGAACTGAAAGAGAGTGTACAACATTCTCGAGGGTGGGCCGTTTGTCTAATTTATTTCTTAAGAGATCATTCAAACGACAAGCTCATTAGTCCTGAAAACTCCAAACTTAAAAGTCTCTATACTCGACTCAAGACTGACAATCCTCAAAATTTTTAGAGAATTGAGTATCGAGTCTTGAGGATCAGGATTGAGATGCGAGGGACTGTCAACTTACATATGAGCAGTATTATATTTATACCGCCAAGGTGGTGACTACAATGGATACTCCAAAATCAGGTTGGACCACCTCGGACGCCTTATTGAGACTTACATAACGGAGTAACTGGTTAGCTTGCAGTTGAGGTTGGGGTTAGCAGTTTATATAGTTAAAGTTAGGCCTAAACAACCCGAGAAGCTAGGTGATACTCTGGTATGGTAGGGGTAGGTTATGTAAGTCTTACCCTAGCTGAGGTTGCAGGTTCAATCCTAATCCCATTTTTTTCATGATTATCAGGTCTGCAGTTTTTTTCTATATCTGCATGCTTATTTGAAATAATTAAGACTCACCTTGTTTTGGCTTTCAATCTCCTTGTCATTCCGGGTCAATGAATTAAACTTCTCAAAGTAATTTCCATCAAAGTTTTGAGCTCTATTTAATTTAAAGGTAATTATAAGATTACTAGACAAAAATGCTTCTAATCATATGGATAATTGAAAGGCCAGAAGATTTACATAGATAAATTAGTGAGCTGTTTATGAAGATAAAATGATAAAAAATATATCAATATATTAAATAATTATGATTTAAATGTTCAAATTGAACAATACCTGGTGATTTGCCAAGATTTGCTCTAAAATAATGAGGCAGATGAACTGTAAGTTATTTTGTAATGTATATATAATATGTGAATTAATGTAAATAATGCCTTTCTTGGGTACGTCTGGGCTACGAATGGGCCCCTGTTTTAGTCAACAGAATCTTGATAGGTTTTAAAAAAAGGCCATTATATGCTTAGAACCAGCTTGAAAGGATCCCAACGAAACAGAAGGCACAAAATGGAAACAGATTGTTGATGTCCTGTGGTTTTTTAGAAGAAGCAGACTGCATGGTGCAATTTGTATGTCCAATTCTTTTATCATCAACATCTTCTCCTCTTCTTCTTCTTTTTCCACTTGTGCTGTTCTGGCAAATCCTGTCTTCTTTCCTTCACAACATTTCGGCAATCCTGCCCTCTTCAGGTGTCTTGTTGCGTGTTAGTTTTTCCGTCTAATGTCTATACGTTTGTCTTTGCTACACTTGTGGTAGCGGATTTTTTTTTTTTTATATCAGTGAACGTCCTCCTAATCTCTCCTTAAAAAAAAATCCGCTACCACAAGTGTAGCAAAGACAAACGTATAGACATTAGACGGAAAAACTAACGCGCAACAAGACACCTGAAGAGGGCAGGATTGCCGAAATGTTGTGAAGGAAAGAAGACAGGATTTGCCAGAACAGCACAAGTGGAATAAGAAGAAGAAGAGGAGAAGATGTTCATACAGACTTCCACGGTGGCCCACTTGAAGAACTTATCAAGATCTTTTATCATCCCACTTAGACATTATCACCTTCATTGTCTACCCACTTTGAACCTCCTGACAACCTTCAGTGAGTGTATTCTGGATTATTTCTACTTTTTATAACTTAACAGTTTTATGTAGTAATTATTTTACATAAAACATGTATCAATAAAAAGGGGATATGAAAATCACACAGTCAGAATACGAGAAGGTATGTCTGGTTATTAATTACCCATATACGTTGCAATGTGTATGATAAACAACCCCGTGGAAAATGAGCTGGGTTAATGTGATACTGTGTTTATACAACAATAAGGGGAAAATGATTGACATGAAACACTAAGCTTACTAACTATGTGCTTCCCCTCAGATATGTAGGTGTATAGCTTTTGGTTTTTAAATAATTTAGTAATCAAAATCTGTTAAAATTATAAAGAATTGCATTCATCGAAGAATACAGATAAATAATTTATGTTAATGTAACCCCCAAACAATATAATATTACTCTGTCATTAATACAGGCATTTGTATGATTTCTTTTTTATTAACTACAAAAAATTAAAGACTTCCAAGATTCTTAATTACATAAATACATGTAGAAAACACTGAAGAAGAAACGATTATTTAAGGATCTAATCAAATCGAAAAATATTAATATCAAAACGGATTCACCATGCACACAAATTTAACAATAACCTTGAAAGCGGTTTATAATATTCAAACATTAACACTTCCCATGCCTAACTAAAACAAACTGATATACATGTATATATTCAATAGTATTTCCAAACTCAAAGTTTTTTCGGTCCAGCTATGAATCCCTTGTTTTCAAAGGCCTATATAGGTCAATAAATTAAACTTGCATGAAACAACACGTCGAATAATTTTTGAATATGTACACAGCTTGAAAACTTGAAGGCGGATCATTTTCCCTTTCGTTCAGGAATCAGATCTTAATAGGTTTATTGAGCTTTATAAAAGAGCTCGTCCATATCCTTCAACTCTGCTACAAAGATCGAGCATAGAAACACATTCTAATACACTAACAAATTGTTTTATATCTTACCGTTCAGACGGCGTTTGCCCTTCCAAGTAACAAGCTCGATTCTGAACCGACAGCTTTTGGCAGAGGCCAAGTTTTCGCGATTTTCGAAGTCGCTCGCGTTTTTGTTGGGTTTCGCCTGAGCCGTCCGAAGACATTTTAATTTACAGCGTCTGTGATGGCTGCAAAGTTGCTTTACAGCCGTTAACCTTTCAACATGGTGTATTCTATTGATCCGATCACAGTTAACCACTAACAGACTCTTACATGTACTTTATATTCCTGTTTGCCTCATTTGCATCATTTATTACCATGACTGAAAGCTCAAAGTTGATCTTTTAACCTGGTCGGTCACTAATTACGAAAGTTGCGATGGAAACGATACTGTGACATTCACAAAGCGTCATTAAAAACAATCAAATTGAGTGTCGTGGCGAAATATAATAGTGTGCAATTTACTCATAGTTTAAGCTTATTCACATTTCAGTTTCCACTTTTCAGTCACAAGTTGTCACCCCTGTTGTAATAATTTTTGCTGACCTTGTTTTTGTTTGTTTTTAACTGGTCAATATTAAGGCTCTTATGGCTATTTATATATAGGTGTATTTTCGGAGGGCTTTTCGGAGATATTAAGCTTAAGTTAACATATTTATGCTACTCTAGTCTGCAAAAATGTAAAAAGTCCATGCAATCACAGCTGATCGTCACGTTGCGCTTGCGATTACCAGCCGCTTTCGGCAAAATATGACCCAAGTGAGCGGCGGCAATCTAGCCTACGCTGATCCTACCATCGACACAGCTAGAACTAACACCAAAACAAAAACAAAAACCAAAGTGCGAAATACTTACCTTTGGCTGCTAGCTATGTCGGGTATGTCAGTAGAAGGGGCGTTCATTGCTCTACGCTCCTTTCTCCCGCGTTTTTTGCCAAACTTCAAGCGCGCAGCCATCCTTGACTCAATCCGCAGACAGCTTTTCAGACTAGACTAAAACCTCATTGAGCTCCATGAAATTTGAACGAACAATGAACAAGAAGAGATAGAAAAGTGGAATTTAGCTTATGTTAGGCCGTGCAATGTACGTACGTTTCTGATGGGACTACATGACGTAGTACAGAATAGCTGTGTCACGCAATATATTTTTGCGCGCTTCCTTTACAACCTCGTCCCTAGGGTCTCTCTTGTTCCCGTCCCCTGGTAGTAACGTAGTAACTGGACATCAAATCAAAGAAAGCAGGGAAGCCACCATAACAGTTTGACGACAATTTTGACTACTACTGAGTGACAGGAATAGCCCTGGGAATTTACAACTATTACACTGCTACGTCTGCTGTCTATCTAGCCTGAGACAATGTTTACCATTTACCATTTACACGGGAAAACCGGTTGGTCC
Source organism: Cladopsammia gracilis (assembly GCA_022457155.1). NCBI lineage: Eukaryota > Metazoa > Cnidaria > Anthozoa > Scleractinia > Dendrophylliidae > Cladopsammia > Cladopsammia gracilis. The sequence goes on along the minus strand of JAJGOT010000131.1, from coordinate 1,039,256 downwards.
ACGGTTTGTGTATAAAATGGTAAGCAGAACTCCAGAAAGGGAAATTCCGTTTGAGATTGGCGTGTACCATTTACCATTTGACACCAGAAACAAGCTGAGTAACCACGCTTATGCATCAAAACTGGCGCAGGGTCTGGAACTGGTAGATAAAAGCAAATGGTACACACATTTTCCGTTCGGAAATTTCGGTTGGGAATTTTGGACTACCTTTCAAGACGTTCCGTTTATTTCGGAAATTTTCCGGTCGGTCGAGCCAAAATTGTCTTACCATTTACATTCTGACCGAAATTTCCGGAATTTTTGGGTAAATGGTAAACAACCGGTTCGCAGGTTTTCCCGCCAAACGAGAACCAGTGGTGGCGCCGCGAAACGCCATCACGGCACCGTCTATCTTCTCAGGATATTATTTTAATATCGCCAAGCATTTCTGAATCTCTCCTCCCCTCTGGACGGTTGGAAAGACGCCAGCTAGAAATCGTGGCCGTCCCTTGGGCACTCCACGACGACTGGTCCGTTTTGCTCGTCCAAAAACGTTCTCTGTCTTTCAGTATGAAAATGGTCATTGGCAGTTATATGTTGCTTTCTTTTTTTCTTTCTGTAATTTTTTTTTTTGGGGGGGGGGGGGTGGGGAGTTGAGGGGGCGAGGGATTGGGGTCGGGGGCGGGGGATGGGTATGGGGATGGGGAGGGAAGGGGGCTCACGAGCTCTGGGCTGGGTGCTGGGTCACGTGCCCTAGTTGCCTGTATGAGGTTCTCTGCCACTAACAGGAAATGACCACATTATACCAGGCGTTGATCACGCACCAAATGATAAGCTTCTGATTATACAGAGTTTGAATTTCACTCTGGGGTTGTTTCGTGCACAAGGGCTGATCCTAGTGAATTTCCTTTCGGCCGGAGGTTAATCGGTAGACGAGAATATCAAAGAATAGAAGACAACAAAAAGAAGACTGTTAAAAAGGCAGTTTTCTGACATCAATTCTATTACAAAATTATAAGGGTTGGAAAGAAAAAGCGCTCGTAACTTTTCGCTTTTCTCAGGTATAGAATTGAGTCGTATATAGAATTGAGTCGTATATAGAATTGAGTCGTATATAGAATTGAGTCGTATATAGAATTGAGTCGTATATAGAATTGAGTCGTATATGGAATTGAGTCGTATATAGAATTGAGTCGTATATAGAATTGAGTCGTATATAGAATTGAGTCGTATATAGAATTGAGTCGTATATAGAATTGAGTCGTATATAGAATTGAGTCGTATATGGAATTGAGTCGTATATAGAATTGAGTCGTATATAGAATTGAGTCGTATATAGAATTGAGTCGTACTTGTAAACTGTACCAATCCTGTAACAACGACCAGTATAGTGTAATCACTTTCTACTTTCTTTACTGTTTTTAATTTATTATTTTAATCTACTATTTATTGTAATCTAAACTGCTGTAACCTGAGCCCTAAGCCTAACTTAAATATACCTACCCGCCTCGACTAGTTTTTCAACTATTTGTGGGTAGGTACTATTTAAATCGTTAATATTTGTTATTTAATAAAGTGTTGTTGTTGTTGTTTGTTGTTGTTGTTGTTGTTGTTGTTGTTGTTGAGTTATCAGTTGTTGCCGCAGTCCGAAACTGATATAACAATCTGCCGAGATATAGCTAGGTATTTATTATCATGAAAATATATGAAAATATGAGTCCAGATAGACTCCTTCAGAACATTTGTACCAATTTCGCGATTTTTCACGTCAATGCCTCGTACCCTCCCTGCTCTGAATGCTCCGTCTGCGTCATATTTGGAATAGACAGTACGGAGTCCGCTAAGTGCCATCACAAATTACACTTTATTTCATCGCGACTATTTTCGCGACTTTAATTGTTTCAAATGAGGCTTACATTTTCCTCAAAAGTTGTCTTTGAAAAGTTGGTTCTAAGTAACCTCTGTCAGGGCTTCGCCCTTAATAAATCCTTTCTTGGCCCTTGAAGGGTGTCAAGAGGAAAAGTACTGACAGAATATTGGAAAGTTTCCGGCTGTCGGTTTGAAGTGCGTTCTAACATCAACAGTAGATTCTTTGTTAAATCTGTCGCCCTTGTATATACATATATCCAGGAAAGTGATTTCGGATTCTGAGATATCAGCCGTGATTGGATCATGATTGTTTGCTAATTCAATGAATAAGCTTATTTCCTCTTTCGCTTATGTCCCATAAAGAGAACACATCGTCAGTATATCTTTTCCTTATACTTATGACGCGTGTCTCGATCGCAGACATAAAGATATTTGCAAAGGCAACTGCCATTTTAGTCGTTCCCATTGCGGTTTCGTAAATTTAAAGATAATTCTTTCCGTTAAATTGAAAAGAATTTTCTTTAAGAATAAGTATAAGCATTTCCAGTGAGGTATTCGCTTGGTAAAGGAGGTTTCTCTTCGTAGAGATTTTTGTATGCTATACTAATACAGTGTTTGTTCCTTCCTCCTGTGGGATATTAGTATATAGGCCACAGGGCCCCCACACAATTTGTTTGTGTAACATATCATAACCGTTTGTAATTTTATAGGAAATGTATGGGATTTACCTAAATTTCATATTATCGCGACGTATCGCCAAATATATGTATTGATTAACGCTAAATAAACGTTTAATTACTTTACTTGCTGTGTGTTGTCGTTCTTTTGCCGTAAAAGTGATATTTTGAGCGATTTTGAAGGATCAGTTCTGAGTTCGCCGTTGACTATGCGTCTAAGAGAAGGACTTAAGAAAAGTTACGAGCGCTGTCTGCGAGCCAAAATGCTCTTCAGTTGATGCAAACTTAAAACAATTGCGTGCGAGAGCATTTCCCAGTGTTGAAGCTCTAGCTGAAAGTATCGCTCGATAAGGTCATGCATTAAAGCTCAACAGTGTTTTGCTGCAGTACAGTATATATCGTGGAAGAACCGCGGTAGATTGCAGCAATAAAGCAATTGCGGACAATTTTTAACACCATTTTGTACATGTGCTGTACGTCTCTTAGCCTGTGATGACACGAGCTCCAGAAAAGTTGCGAAAAAAAAGTCGCCATAAAAGTCGCGAAAATCCGAAACAAAAATGTAATTTTTGATGGTACTTAGCAGGCCCCATATTAAGACAATAAGGAATCAACGTTCATAAATAGATAGAACATTTATGTTATGTTTTCCCCCTTTGTTTTAAGTTACGCCACTAAGAAGTTGTTAGTTTCGGGGAACTACTATTTTTAGAAATAATATTTTTTGTGGTCTGAAAGCAAAAAAACGTGCGGTTCTATTTTCAGCCTCATTTTCTCTCGGTTGCCAGCTATTCTGCTAACGGAAGTGAGTTTTTCGCCAAACCTGGTTGTCGCCAGTGAGTTTTGTAAACACGATAGCAGGTGGCCGCATGGACCGCACCTTGTACATCTTCTATTGCTGAATTCATGTTGCGCGTCTACTTATAACAGCTTTTGGATGACCATAAAACGTTACTGTGCTTTTTTTTTTTTTCATTATACAATTTAAAATTAGCATGCCCTCCGTTGATAGTAGAAAATGTATAAGTCGTTTGAGAATTTTGTTATGCATAAATGTTTTTTAAATACATATGACGCGATTAATGTTTTGCCCAGTGACTTTGTCTGTGTGCATAATATCGCTAAATAGAATCAGTCTCCTATTTAAAAAGACCAGTAGCTGGAAAATTGCCTTTAATAACTGAATTTTGTGGCTTGGATCCAGTTTTGCGCTGCCAAGAGTACAAACACAAGCGTTCAGTTTGGCTTAGTATTTGAAATAATTATCATCGTGAAGTTGAAATCCTTTACCCGCAACCTGCTTAATCAGAACGAAGCGAGTGACAGCTGTATACTATAACCCGTGCCTTTGGACTGGTGGTTGAAGATTTTTTGGCAGGTTGCAGACATCGAGAGTGGTAATGATAAACTGAGCGGATCGAACATGGATAAACCGTTTCCTCACATCTACTCCGCAGACTTCCCTTTTCAAGAGGAAGAACGTACACTTTATGATTACGCATACAAGGTGTTGTGTACAGTCCTGGTTGGCTCAGGCGCAATTTGCGTGGATATTGTTGTCTATTTTGTCTTATCGCTGCTAAAGAGGCTCATTCGGAAGCATTTAATAACTGAGGAAATGCACTTTGTTGTTGACTTGCTGTTTGGAGTGATAAATTTAAGTGTCACGGCATGGTTAGCGTATATTGTGGATGGACGTTTACGAATCTTCTGGATAAAAAGGAAACACGGGTTGAACAACTCATTCAGTTTATTCGCGGATTGACTGACGAGGTACTGATATACGAGTAATACCGACAAACATCGGCTCCGCTTTTAATAATCGAAAATTTTCGTCGTCTGTTTGCGGCAAAGGAAACGATCACTGCGTCGACTTTTTATTTATATTGTATAATGAATACTGGAAGCGTCAAACTTTAACCTGTCAGTTAATATCTCCTTCATTATAAAGAAAATATACCAAAAGCGCAAAACTGTTTAATTCGATCTGATTCCAGAGGCATGATTATCAGGAAGCTTTGCTAGCTTTTGCTATACAAAGTGGTTCATTTTTCAAGTGTTTTTACCAAGTGACTTTATACAGCTGACCTTGCAGCCATCGTGTTCGTTTAAAATTAATTAATATAAACAACTTCAGTGCTACAAAAACTGCGTTCCTGAGAAGTGAAAAAGATACATGGGTAGTGGATAAAAGGGAAAAAGACTAAAGCTAGTCAACGATACATATGGATGCAAATATAAAATTAATTGCTGCTGGATCGAGACCTTTCAAGCTGCCGGCAACAAATAATTTGAATAATTTCCACATTACCTGCTAATGAATAAACATTCACCCTTGCAACAACATAAAGCTGATTATTATGTAAAACGTCGAAGGCCGCTTGCTGTTGATGTTCAGATTCAAAAGATAACTTTGGATCAACTAAACAAGTAACATAATTGGAGAATTGATAAAAACGAAAAGAATAAAATAAGTAGATCAATCGGCTTACATTTATAGAACTACAATTTTATAGATTTGCATGGCAAAAGTTTGTTTTCATGTGCGATCACTTTTCCACCCGCTAACTGATCAGTTTGAACACCTTGTTCTTTGTAATGGGTTCGTGCTATTTTTAGTCTTCGCGAGCCACAAATAAACACAAAAAACATATGGCAGTAATTTTGAGAGTTTTCGTTTCCTTTTCATCAGTTTTAAGATCCCTAAATTTCGCCTTAATTGAGCAGTTTTTTAAACCGATACTGGCCATTACAGATGCACAGGATACCACGCAAACAGAGGATGGTAACTCTGTGAACCGATACGGCCATTACAGATGCACAGGATACCACACAAACAGAAGATGGTAAGTCTGTAACCAAACAAAACAAAAAAATATAAAAAGATGACGGGAAGTGTAACTTGTTTCAAGATAATACCTTCCCAACTGGAATGTGCCGCGAAGAATAGTGGAAAATGCGTTAATAGACTGAATAATACTAAATTATCAAAAATAGCAATCGGGACAAAATATTGTATATCTTTTATTCAAAGAGGGAGGCTTTCTCACGGCATTCAAAGCCACTCGGTGGAGTCACCAACATCTTGTTGTCGTCTAACTGTTTCCATGAGTTTGAGGACACTCGCAGTGGGCGTGTGATTCGCGTGCTCAAATCCTCCAGAAAGCATAAACGGTTCTCTCCACAGCTGCTACGCCACTCCTTCAAAAAGACAAATCAAACAGAATCTTCCCGGCGGAGAGATAGAGAGCAAAATAAAACACAAATCCACAACATGCGGGAATCCCTCTAGAAATGCAATGGAGAGTTGCTATACATCAGGTAAATGTCTCTTATTGTCGTCTTCACCTTGATTATTCGGCGTGTGTACACTTCTCCTTTTAAAACGACCACGATGCCCTTTTGACTGTCGCTGGAGCCTGGAAACTAGACTTATAGCAAGTCGCGTGTGCTGTACTGATTTAATGGCGGTCTGCACGTTGCTTAGCCTGTGCGATGCATCATTTTCTGGAAACAACTCGTCAATGTCCTCTTCTGGTGGCTTGTAATACAAAACGAATATACGGTACACTTGAAGCATTACAACCAGGGCGTTCTTGACTGTGAGAAAGTACAAAGTATCATGGTAAATTTGATAATAAGCGATTACAATCAGACGAATGATAAGGAACGGTCCGTCTTGCATTAGCATAGGTATAATCAAGCTAACAAGTTCAGTGTAATCTTGCATCTTCAAACCTAAGTTGTTGAGGGCCTTGCTGAACCCGTAGCAACACCGACTGCATTTTCCGTGAGGAACCTGGCTGCTAGTAGCTTCCTCCTCGTCCGTGCTTGTAACTGACGTCAATTCCGGTTTGATTTCAAGACCGAATTTGGTCTGAATATATTTGACGCGGATCTTGTCCGGCTCATTCCCATCCTGACTGTTGTTCTTTTTGTACGTGTACAAAGCTGGTGAAGGCGCAACTTGATTTCTCTTCCTTCGCGTATCCTTCTCCTCTTTGATTTTCCTCAGCTGTTCTTCCAGCTGAGATTTCTCCTTTTCCAATCTCTGCGCCGTTCTTTCCATGGCGTAAACCGTCAACGGAAACTGAAAGAGACTCGCGCTCCAAAACAATATCACAGCGTTCACAAAGTGATTGTTCTGAAGCATTTTGGGGTTTGTTCTCCTGATTTCGTCTTCCTTGATAATCTCAGTGAACTCCATAATGTCTGCAGCTGTGCCTATGTAGATGAGCAGTAACTGGGACAGCTGGTCACGTGTTATGCCTCCCTTTGGAAGAAGCCATCTGCCAATCACCAGGATAAGAACCAGAGCCTGCTCCATAGTGTACAGTAGTCTTTCGTCATTAGTGATTTGAATTCCTTGCAAAAACTAAAACAGAGGACAAACGAGCTTTTAGATTCTCCAGCAAAGTGACTCATCAGGGAGAGTACTCTATTTATCACCTAATTATGGTTTGAGCTGACTTGGATTGCTGCGCCGCTTTAACACATTGTCAGTCCCCGGATGTTAGCAATCTCGCGCTTTGATTGGCTCCCTACTGCTAGGTTTACAGCTAATATAATAATAATAACAATAGGAATAAACACATAATAATAATAATAATAATAATAATAATAATTTACATGCTTATATTGCGCAAATTCCATGTAAATGATCAAATGCGCATTACAATAACTATAATATTAAATGAAATACATTATATATTACAAAATTACTAGTAGAAAAGCCGCTCTTTTCTCGATCGAAAAGTTTTTCTTGGTTAGGTAAACTTTTATTAGAATCCAGGGCTGGGTTGTCTATCTACATCAGAAACATTATCCTACTCAACCTCAATCATGAGTTCATAGCAACTCGGCGTTGCGCGGCTCGTTGGCTATGAACTCATTCGTAATCGACTCGATTTTAACTAAAGACTTAATACTTCTAGAAATACATGGCTCGCACAGGTCTCGCGAAAACGAAATCAGGTGTGAATCGGACTCGACTTGGCTGTGTTACAAATAAACCATCTGAAAGTAAAAGCCGGTCACATGACACATCTCCGCGGTTTAATTGGCCAATACCTTACGCATGCGCACAGCCATATCACCCGGGCAGTGGCAGCCATGGACAGCTGTTTTGTCCTTGTTAGGACTCATCAGCATGGCATAACCGCATGTGTAAGGTATTAGCCATAACGAGGGGATGGTGCAAGTCTGCTTTCAGTTGCAGTTATAGTTTAACAAATTACACCTTGCTACGTTCGTCCCTCCCTTCACTCGTCAGTAAAGTACTGTAGTCACCTGGATAATGTGTACTGACCTGAATACTCAGACTTGTTTACTTACTTGGTAGATCACTGCTGAATTATTAACAGCTCGGAGACAGGCTGTATTTTCATTATTATTGGATACAACACAGTCAAGTATTTGTGCTTTAGCGATCCAGTCACAGGGAATCATCGTTACCAAGTATAAGAACATGCTTGGACAAAACCTAAAGTAAAAAAGGATGTCAACTGCACACTAAAACACCAAAGCGAAGCAATAAAATCGAGGTATCAAGAACCAAAGGCCAAGAAATAAGGTTTTGTTGAAAAAGTGTTTTACGACCAGTCAACGGAATTTAAGAGGACTGGTTTGTTGCAGTGATTGATTGATCTCTAGCTAGCCTGCAGATTGGGGATATGGAGAAGACAAACACGCTCCCCTGCCAACCACGCCAGCTGCCCCCTCTCCTCCGCTCCCCCATCACTTCCCCACCCCCCTCCCGCCTAGTTTCTTGAAGGCCGACGTCGCTCATGACCAGTCGTGGCCTTATATTTTTGCCGCTATCCGCAACCAATGAGCCTGTTCATAAGCGCATTTTGCAGCACTGGCTGTCGAACGACTAGCGTGGGATTTAAAAAACGCGATAAAACAAAACAGACTCTGCGGCTGCAATGATAATCACAATTCGATATAAGTCTCTAAAGTGAAAACTAATGTGGAATTGTTTGTTGATAAAGCAACTACTTCCATTTGAATCTAATCTCATTTCCTCTGCTTTAAACTAAGATAAAAATCCATCGTCTACGAGTAATCAAATATTAAAAGAGCGGAAAGAAAACGTTATATACTAACCGCGGAACGGCGGGCAAGCTCGCCCGAGATGGATTGTTCGTTAGAAGCATCTCGTTGCTGGAATTACGAACGAGCTTTCTGTGCGTACACCAGTTTCCGTCTCCAATATAAATATGGTCCATCGTTTCCTACCAACCATAAATTAATTCTTACCTCGGGCACAAGTAAAATGAAGCGGAAAACAACCGAAGATTTCAAATTTTCTTTATCAGCTCTTATATCTCACGCTCTACAGTTCAAGTGCACCGTGCACGACTGAGAAAAAAGAAAACATGCATGTTTTGCAGGTAGAGTTAGTGCCCTTTTGCCAAGAGCAAACTGCATCGTCAAGAAAATCCGCAGAGTTTTTGTGTACGAATGTTATTTTTAGGATGCTGGCTTAATTATATGCAAAAAGGCAATGACTGATATTGTAGAATGAACATTCACTTCAAGCTACTGCAGGGTAACAGAGAGAATAAAAGATTGTTAAGTGATATTGCCTCAACTGCCACATTGCTTTTTTCAATAGGAAATTGGTAATCACGGATTTTATTGCAAATGTTTCTCAGGAAATAAGTGCGATTCACTTTGCCAATAATCACAGGTTATTCTTTCAAAATGACTTGCGCCACCTGTTTTGGAAGAATTTTTTATGAAAAAAGTGACGTTTTTGCCGGTCACTTTGTAGTAAAAATATTTGCATAAAACAATGCAAATTTGAAAAGAAGTTATAGACTTACTTCCAGCGGCTTTTACGATTTGGCTTTCAAAATGCAATTAAGACTTATCTTAGTAAACAGTTTCAAAATTTTTGGCGACAATATTCTTTAACAGAATCACGTAGCACGGCAAATATTCTGTATTGCTAATTCGTTTTCTTCAGCTCTCTTTCTTTCACTTCAGCACTTTGATGTGCTCAGATAGGAAACCTAATTCCTGCTTCATCTATTTTACTCTATGTATGATTAACAGAATAACTGGAAAAAGAATAAAAAAAATCCAAAATATTCGGAACAAGCAACTCACTATATTCTTAAATTTACCACAGGATGAGTAAGCATTTCATTCGCACCGCTTAACCCTTTTGTTGACAACATTGGCTTTTAAGATAAATATTTTTCTTCAACGAGTATACTTGTCAGAATCAAAGTGTATAAAATGTAGGAAAATTATCTATTTTAAATGAAAAAGAAAAGAAAATCGATAATAGCACCAGGAAGAAATAGGTTGTGAATTTGTTCATAGAGCCATCTCGTTGCTAGGCCCCCAAAACAATGAATCCAATTAAACAACGGATAAGCGGCTTTTAGGAGATGTTTATTTAAGACTTTGTCCATGAAAGCGATCGAGACAAGTTCGAATAAAAACTTCAAGTTGTCTGCAAACTTCCTGTAAACGTATCCTGTTGTTTTTGATCCTGAAATGTTGCAGGCCAGTTCTCTCAATTCGCAAGAGTCGGTATATGCTATGATATACCGCTAGCCATTATAACGCTAGACGCTACGTTCTGTATAAAAGTTCTTCTTCGTTTTTAATATTCTAAATGAAAAACAAACGAAACGCAGTATGTTTGAGTTAGAAGTAAAAGAAATTTCGCATGTCATTTTTAATGAACCCACATATTTTTCATTTTCGCTCCGCGTGGTTTCCTTTTACATGGCAGCTTTTCCCAGTCATACAGACTCAGTAGCACGCGGAGAAGACAAAATTCCCTTTTCAAACTAAAATTAAAACAGTTGAAATTTTTGTCGCGAAGATTTCTGAGAATTTCATCGCTTCAATATCCTTCTTTTTTGTTTATTTCTTGAAGTAATTACTAGAAACGTTTTGAATTAAAACATTTGGACATCTTTTCAACTGACGAAGGATCATCCCCGGGGTATCATCGTGTCGTAGCTCACACGGAAGAGAACGGTGCCGAAATTTGATATTTCACTGGACCGGTTCAGCATCGTAAAAAAACCCGTGACACAGTACTGACAGCATACTTACCAGCTGTATTCATGTCCTTTGCGAACTCCAACGGTGAATATTGTTTCCACAAGGAGAGCCACAAGAAGAAGGAGGAAAAGAAAATACGTTTTGTCTTGCTTCAAAGTCACCAACCAGTAAACCATCACAATTGCATGCAATGAGAATAGCAGACGTGTAAACAAGGCGGCTATATAAGTGAAAATTCTCTCCATGGCTCTGAAAGATCACTAACTTAAACGTCCAATTTACAAAGGGTTGGAATAATGTTTCAATAAACTAGATTAGTTTCTGAGCGAAACACCGCGCCAGCCGCTGAATTAATCCCTCGCCTCTTGCAGGTTGTTTCTTGGCTACCAAAGACTTCGCCTTTGTCGTCCAGTTGTTGTCACTACAGGAGTTCTTAATAACACCTTATGACTGAATAGATAATAGTCGGATATTAAAAGATTAATGTCAATGAGTATTAGGAGAATCTAGATTTGATCTGGCAGTAAAACGCTGGCTCCACGCGTATTATTGAGTATTATGCCTTGAAGACAAACTATAAAAGTTCCAGATTTTTGTTGGTGAGATGAATTTTAGCCACTGGCTTGCCTGGGGGCTGCTGAAATGCAGCCTTAAAAGTGTCGGCAGGGCCTTGAAAAGGGAAAAGATAGAAAAACAAAAACAAAATCTACGGCAATATATTCTTATATATTGTTTTGAAGTAGAATTGTTATAAACTAAACTTATATTCAAAAACAGCGAAAGCTACAATAAATGAAACTCTTCTTGTATTTGTTGAAGCGCCAAAGAGTTTCAGAGCTTATTAATTTTACAGCAACATCTGCAATAATCCCCATGTAAACATACGAGTGAGACGTAAACACACAGTCTCTTTATTCTACCGTATATCTCGGTGCATTATTCACTTGCGAAAAGATTCTGATCATAATCAACTTCTTTATTAATCATCGATTTTTTTTCATTTTATGATGTTTATTTGAAATATTTCAAAATATCCTTTTTAAAATACTTCTCCTTAATTTCTTCGTGTTAAGTAATTAATTCTGAAGATGTCGCGCCGTTGTAAGCTTTTATTTCCGTGAATATGCACCTTTTTTCGTGAAGTTAAAATAAACTTCATAATTTTAATTAAACTTCACAACTTCACAACTTCACAACTTCGCCTTGCATGGCCTCGCTGTTGAAGTTGGGTGAAGGCCTCGTTGGAGAAGTGAAACAAGTCATGATGTATGCGTGTGTGAGGTTGATCAACTTTCGGTGGTATAATGTTTAGTGTGTTTAGATATGGGTCATCAGTATAATAAATATGAAACAAAAACTCTTATAGCACGAAGTACCCGAGTTTAAAAGTAAACAAATCCCTAACTTTTTACACCGACAAAGGTCACAACGGCGCAACACTGAATGCATTCCACGTTATACGCGCATTTATAGGAAATATTATAATGGAAAACGAGTTTATTTACGTTTTCCGCTATATCATTGATGCACAAAGGAAATACAGCTGCAGTAAACGGCATGAATAATAACACACTGAACCCATTGTGCTACCACAAACGTCATTAAAGGGGCATTATCACGAGGTTCCACGCGCGGCACTGTTCACTATTCTTGCACCGGAATTTTGGACATATCACTGTTAAAAGTGATTTTTTTTTCTTTCTTCCGGCTATCAAAACGGATTTTTTGATTCAACAAATACCTCCACTTCTCGATGGCCTTTTTGAATATGCGGAATCAAACTTGAAAACGTTGGCCGAACGTTTTCAAGTTTCGACCTCGTGATACTGTCCCTTTAATGTCGACTATGACATGAATATAATTAGCATGGCCTTCTGGTTTGGAAAGGACGAAAAGAAAAGTTGGCGAGCGAAGCGAAATGGAAAGAAACCAAAAGAGGATGGGAAAAGATATAACTGAAGTATATAGGAAAGGGACAACAAGGGGAAGGCTTTGTAACGGTAGCTTTTCGGGTAAAAATAAGATATACAATAAACTGCAGGGCTGATCTGACTATGTAAAAAAAATAGCGTATGCGAGACACCTTCACAACAGAAACCGATAAAGTCGGTGAGGATCGCAACCGTGGACAGCCGTTTCGTTTCCGATCCTACTTTATCGGTTTCTGTCGTGAAGGTGTCTCGCATAGGCCATTTCAGTTTTTACGTAGTCAGATCAGCCCTGCAGTTTATTGTATGTTAATTTTTCACTTTTAAAAATAAGATAGAGAAGAGGTGAATATTCACTTTTTCTATAGGGTGTTGGGTGATGCAACCTCAAACAGCCATATATATATATATATACTTCAACTGTGGTTTGCACAAACGGAAAATTTCCAGGGTATAGGAAATCTCCTAAAAGGTAGTCCAAAAATTTCAAGACTGGATTTCCAAACAGAAAATGTGCGTGTGCTATTTTCTACCAGTTCCAGGCCGTAGGTGAAACGCGACACACACAAGTCGTCATCGGAATTTTCATTTAGGAAGTTTGCGACCTACCCTGGATAGGCATATAAGAGGCGCGTAATACGTGCGAGATGATAGCGCGCGAAAAGCCTCTGGCAAACAGGCTGGGTACCATTAGACTTTCCCACAAGTCGAGCTTAGGATCTAGGAGCGCAGAGCGCGATCGAACGATGTATTATTTCAATTTGCGACAGCTCGGCGTATTACAAACTACGAGAACGTGTTGTTACAAATTACGAGAAGTTAAGGAGAAGTGTTTAAAACTGTTTAGCCAAGAAGTATTATTATAATTACAACTGTAATTGCAATTTGCGACAGTACAGTCCAAAAGAAAAAAAAATCATTTAGAAACTAAGCGTTTACTTTAAGTAAGGAATAAATGAGTTAAAAAGTAAGCTTCGCTGCTCGGTAAATATCCACCACTACCCACCTCCACTTCGGTGAATAGTTGTTAAATATACTGCTAGCGCCCAGACCATATATAAGAACTAACCCTTTCGATACACTGGAAATACTGAAATCAGTGCTTCAACCCTAGATACTGTGATCCGACCCTAAATTACACTGCAATATATCTAAATACATTACAATAAGGGATACATGAAGTACCATACATTATGATCAGGGATACACCAAGTACCTAGGCAAAGTTAATGAGTTCCATTCAGGGATTGTGCGTGGAAAAAAGGAAGATCTGTAACAGTTGATATTTGATGACTACGCAGAATATTTCAAAGCCCCAACGTGTTAAAAGTCCTCCACGCCGTGTGTTCTGGTGGAACAAAGCAAATTTTGAAGCCATCTCAGAAGATGTAAACAAGATTGATTTTACCGTCTTTACGATCCTGAAGATGTGAACTCTATGTGGGGTAATCTCCAAAAGGGTTTTACTTCTGATTGGTCGAGAAAGTGGCGCGAGATTTTTTAGCCAATTACAAGGCGTAGCAATGCAAAACCAAAGCAATTGTGTAATTACTTTCGACACTCAATTGAAAACTGCTCTAAAACATCAAATTGGGATGAAGAAGCTAATCTCTTTCCTCTGTGGGGGTGGGGCATTTGAACAACATATTTGGCCTGGAGGAAGGAAATTTGAACAAAATGAATCGATTCCCGGGTCGATTTGATCGGTACATTTATCAGGGACTATCCCAGCACTGAGCATGCCAGTCACGATCAAAGTTTATGAGCCGTCTCACGTTAGGTATTACTTGGACGGTTGATAGAATGTAAGTATAGTGGGATGAAATCTTTATCAAGATTAAAAAAGAGAAGGCTTTAGTTGATAACCAGCTTCTACGCCAACTTCTTAACTGCCAGCTTAATCAATCATTCACAAGACAAAACCGACCACTCTTACTTTACACTAACATTTTTATTTTACAATTCTCGTTGTTTTCATTTGGCGGAATATGTTCAGTTTGACACAGGCAGAATGTATACTTAAAAGCCGTGTCATTGTATATCGTCCGTTTATTGGCTTTAAATTCCATTCCATCCAACGAATATCAATATTTGTCTTCTCCACTTTTCCTTTCGACAGAACATTTGAGCCGGATAGCCACTGAGACTGACAGGCAGGAAAACATGCTGACTTGCTGGGCCTATCCTTTGTCAAGATTGTTGCATCATAAACTGTAGTCATAGGTTCTACATCTGCAGTGAAGGAGTTAGTTCTCACTCATCTGAATAAGCTGTCTTGCAAGCCCTTTGTTGGCGAGTTCCAAGGGGGACATTTTCTCCTAAACGACACATTAATATTGTTAGAATATCTACTCAAATGACACATCAATATTGTTACAGTATTAACTCAAACTGACTTAGAAACCGGACGGATACATGCACTTCAGGTGAGTTTCTGTGTCCTTTGCATAGAGTAGATAAAAAAATTTAGTATAAAACAGTGGATAGCGCTGTTGGAGCGCTCTGATTGGCTACTGAATCTCGGATGTAGACTAAAAAATGTTTTCAAATGTAGCGCTAAAAATTAGTTTCTCAGACGTTTCGAGGCTGCTGCCTCTTCATCAGTGAGTTTAAACGCAACTGTCAAAAAACAAGTATATGCGCGTGCTAAATTTAAAATCCCTAACAACTCAAAAAAAGCTTGCGTAAGGCGCGCGCGCACATACAGTTCTACTGAAATTTGAATTCGACATTGAGCCCATTGGGGCGCAGAGTTCTGTGGTTGAATATCAGTTGGGCCTCCCTTTGGCGTCTGGTTTTTAAACTCCAGGGTCCGGAGACAATGACCGAAACCAGCATATCATCAACGTTGTGTCCGTCTGATATGAAGTGTTGTGCGACCGGAAGTTCCTTGCCAGATGCGTCTTTCTCCTTTTTCTTGGTCACCGAGAGGCGATGTTCTCTGAACCTTTCTGCCAATAGTCGCTCAGTTTCACCAATGTAGACCTTATCACACACTCGGCAGGAGATGGCATACACAAGGTTTCTTGTGGTGCAAGAGAACCTATGTTGGATGGTGATTCGTCCTCCTGGGGTGTCAAGGGTGGGCGCTGAGTTGGTGTGGGCACAAGTTTTGCATCGAGGGCGCTGGCAAGGAAAGGTGCCACGATCTTCCTCTGTAGTAACATTGAGTGAGCTGTGTACTAGGGTGTCCTGAACATTCTTGTCTCGGCGATGCGCACACAAAATACGCACTGGCTGGAATAAGCTTCTAGTGTCATTCCCATTCAGCAGGATTGAGAAGTTTTTCACCATGATGTTACGAATGGGTGTGTTGTTAGGGTGGTAGGTTAGAACGAACGGGATGGTTTCTTGTTGTTCAGACACCTCGTCTCGCGGTTGAAGCGCTGCTTCACGGGTGACCGCAGAGACCTGATTAATGGCGTTTCTGACCACACGCGTTGGGTAACCACGCTGGAGAAAATATCCTGCCATTTCCTTGCTTTTACACTCGAAATCGGTGGGGTCGCTGCAGATACGCTTCAGGCGTAATAACTGGCTATATGGGATGGAATCTTTGCATTTCGCAGGGTGTGAAGAGTTGTAGTTCAGATAGCAATGGGAGTCCGTAACTTTGTAATGGATGCTCGTTGTTAGTCGGGTCGCAGTAGGTCGGAGAAGGAGATCCAGGAAGGGGAGTTCTTTGTCGGAAATCGACCAGCTGAACTTCAGATCTGGGTGAAAGTTGTTAACATAGGAAGCAAACTCCTCTATCTCTTCTTTACTGCAAGAAGCCGCCCCAACTATGTCATCGATATAGCGCTTGTAAAGGTTGGGCTTGGTTCCCCTGTATTGTTCGAAGATGCGTTCTTCGACGTACCCCATGAAGAGACAAGCGTAGTTGGGACCGAGCTTACTGCCCATGGCTACACCGCCGATCTGTTGGTAGAATTTGCCATTAAAAGTAAAGGTGTTCAGGGTAAGCACTAACTCTGCCAGGCGAACCAGGGTGTGCGTGGGTGGCTGTTGGATTTCGCGCTTGTCGAGAAAATGAGCTAAGGCCTGAAGACCATCTCTGTTTGGGATGACAGTATAGAGGGACTTCACATCCATAGTAAACACGTAATTAGTTGTACCAACAAAGGTAAACGACTGAATCTCGGGATAGCAAGTGCTATTCGCCTCAAGCTATTTGCGCGCGAAAATTGTAATCGTTGACAGAAATAAATGAGTAAAAATCATCATTTTCGTGTTATATTATCTCACTGTTTTAGTATATACTAAAACAACTATTTACCTCAGTGTCGGTGGCCAGTGGTGGATAATTGCGGCTCGGTAAATATCCACCACTGGCAACCTCTACTTCGGTGAATAGCTGTTAAATATTGTTTATTCAATACTTATTCCCCATCAAACTTAGAAATACATGTCATGACATGTATTAGGTATTGTAGCCACTGTAGTCAGACTGTACTAGAATTAACCAATATATATCACATTAATAACTTTTACTCTTTTCTGTTCACCTGCAACGGGTTATATTGATCCGTATTCTATGCTTTGCTATTGGTTAAGCAAACTCCAAAAATGATACACGGTCATTTAAAACTAACAAGTGAAACACATCAGCAGTTAGTTGTAGTGCTGCTTTCACTCATCCAAGGACGGTTGCCGCTATAGAGCGTATGCACTCACGTGGCAAGCAGCTATGCAAATTTATTGGAACAAAAGAAAGTGTTAACATAAGAAAAGCGTTCAAATCCCACAGGATTGTTTTGGTACACCAACATGGCCGCCGTTCTATTGTTTTGGTACACCAATATGGCCGCCGTGACGTCATGTGCATACGCTCTATTGTTAAGAATCAAAGTTCTTTTATATGCAACAATTAGACAACCGTAACACGTCATAAATATTCAAAATGGCGGCGCGCGGGAAATTTAAAAGCGAAAATAGGCGATATTCATATCCATTTTTTTGTAAACTAAAATTATATTTGCCCTGTTTTTTTTTTTTTAATTTTAATTTAGACTTTATTTCCAACAATTTAATGACAATTTGTTATAACAATGGAGGTTCCCTTTAACCGACAGTTTGCTCAAAATGATTTGCGTCTTTAGTAACTATATGACTGTTAGCTGGATTCGTTATAAGGTTCTCCGGCTCACCTTATTTTGTATGTGCAGGTTCGCTGCATTCTCCACCAGTGTCACAGCTATTTCTGCTCTCTCCTCCTGACAAGCCATGTGGCTGAAGAAAAAGGGGTTGTAAAAATAGATTATAAATTCATGAGAACCTTCAGAGTGTAATTACTGCGCCTTTCAATAACACGCGGAATTTGAAATTCAAATCTCCACCAACGGTTGCGTTATTCCCTGCCGTCAATCATAATTAATACGAAAGCAACGTACCATGTAAAAACGAAACAAACAAAATGGATCGAAATCTACCAATCATAACGCACGGACGTGACCTTTTGAACTCACTGAAGTGAAGATCTGTTTCCTGAGAGGTAAGCTACAATGATTGACGGCAGCGTAAAACGCAACTGTTGATTGAAATTTGAATTTAAAATTCCTCATGCTATTGAAAGGCGCAGTAACATGGAGGCTGCTACAAGTGTTCCAAAAGGCTACACTGTGAAGCATCAGTGCTAAAAATTAACAACAAATATTATAAACAATATGCTTATGAACATGATCGATCGAAGTTTTGGTATTTAGCCTCAGAAGAATTCTGCAGAAAATTACTTTTTTCCAAAGAATCTCAACAAATTACGACCTCATTGAAGTGTATACTTTAAATAGAAATAATGTTTATCTCAGGGGGTAAATATAAGGTAGACCTATATAGCAATTAGACCAACATGTTGGACTATGTTATGTGCATGCATAAGAAAAGCAGAAGTTTACCATCACTGAGTACTGTACTGGCTGTGCAAAAACACAGGGTACATTTCACTGTATTTAAGTGACCCAGAGGGAAAAAAGTCTAATTTATGAACTCCGTCTCCTCCATATCAATGGAAAAGTTAACAAGGATCTATGTTTTTGAACATTTAAAATACACAAATTCCACAATTCATGCAAGTAATAGACAAGTTTGGGGCCTTTGTCCGGTATTGTGCCCAAAAATATCAAAATATAGGTATGCCTCTTTTGCATTAGGCTCTGTACTTCATCTACAGTTCTGCACTCTGCAGTGAGTTATGGTCAGTGCTGCCAGATTACTCACAGTGCTGTGTTGCCTTCAACATCCTGTATATCACAGTTAGCACCATGCTTTAAAAGTAGCTTCACCATCTTGGAATGACCCCTGTACAAACAAAAGTGAAAACCAAAATATGTATATTCAACAACTACAATATATACAGAGTAGCAGAATGAAAACTAAATCATAGGATTTTTAAAATATGATTCAAACTTTTCAATTGCAGTCTTAGGATGGAAAAATTATGCTCAATTAAGACTCCATCTGAATTTTCACATCTACTGGCACAGTCAAAAATCATTCCAATTTGGTCATATTTTGCTCAGGTTGCTTGAGGTCTCCAAATTAAAACTGGTTTAGTTTGAAACAGTTGATTCCAATAGAACAAGACCTAATACCTACATGTACCTAGCTATCAGTACCTACTTAGTAGCAGGTTTGCCCCTATCTCTTACTGTTTCTGTTATGGCAAGTCAGTTACTGTATTTCCTCAAATAATAGCTGGGGGGCAAATATTAATTTTTTCACTCCAAAAGCGGGTGATTATTTGAGGGGAGGGGAATATTCGAGGGGGGCCAATCCAGGTGATTATTTTGCTCACGGGAAGAGCTAACATGCTATTAAATGTGCTAAATAGAGAGCTCCAAGAAATAAAGTAAAGAGTCAAATACACAAATGTCACTATAGAAAAACTATATGAAACTCATGGTTTTGTAACTTAATTTTCTGTAATTGTAGCTGTTGTTTACTATACAAAAAGTGAAGTTTTAACTTGACTGGGAGGATAAGTGAAAGAAAGGGGAGCGGATGGGGGTGGGGACTGTGGGGCGATCACTCAAGCGAGGAAATTATTTCAAATGTTTCCACCAAAGGGGTGGGGATTAATCAACGGATGGCTATCATTTGAGGAAATATGGTACTGCTCTATATACAGTTACATGTAACAAGAATGTTTTAAAGGTTAGAACATATACCTAGATGCAGCGCGATGCAGGGGAGTACCAGCAATTGTTTTGTCCTGTACATTGACATGTGCCCCATTATGAAGCAGATCCTCAGCAATCTATATGTTCAACATAGCATGTTACTTCCACAATAAATCATTTACAGTGTAGTTGCATTCTACTCACCATGTAGAAACCATCTAGAAATACTTTTCTGAATAAAATTAGTGAGAAAATCATAAATGGAATTTTAAAGTCATCATGACATCATTTTTAAGAAAGAAAGAAATAGAATAAACTTTACACTCTTTTATGATAAATTATCCTTCAACTAGCTAGCTGTTACATAAAAATGATGCCACAATGATATTAAAACTGATTGCAAAATCATGACCAATAATTGAGATTTCCCTTCAAATACAACTACAAATAGCATAGTATGTGAAAAGACACAGATATGTTCACTGTTCAATGTTCAATAAATTGTTAAGATCTTCACCCTTGCTTATAACCTGCCTGTAGCTTGGCTGCACTAATGGCCAACCAGCCTGCTTTCAAAAAGTAGTATTTCTAGCTAGCAATTATTACTGGTACATTACGTGTGTTTTTTAATTAATTTGAGGGCCATATTTTACATGTACACAAACTCTAAGATATATTTACAGGTACTCATTAAAAGTTAAACTGTACCTCATTTAAAATGAAGGATAAAAATAATCTGACCCTAACATTATACTTGTGGTGTCTTAAATATAAATCCAGTTTCCTTCATTCATTTTTGTCTGTTCTTGAAATTGCCAGATGGCTATGATTTCTGTACCTCAAATCTGTTTCTTGATGCTGCATAGTGAAGAGCTGTTTGACCACCATGATTGGTGCTGTTTACATCAGCTCTGATACCAATCAACATGGACACAATTGCATCCCTTCCAGCTGACGCAGCAATCATCAGTGGTGTCCATTGTGACTATAAGCAAAAATAAACAACATAAACAGATGAATGCTAATGCTAATGAATGAATGTTTCATGAAAAATTAATAGACTGCTACACTCAAAGCACTCAACTCAAAGTTCTTTACTCAAAGTTTACATTTTTGGGGGATAGAGTTGAGTCGTTCAGGAGCAGTTTTCGATTCTAAAATGTTTATGGAATTGTAGAGAGTGTAAAACTACGCATCAGGGCCAAATTTTGAAGCGCAAGAGCATTTCATTCAAGAGTTATAGGCGAATGAGTATAGACATTTATGGAGCGGCCATCTTGGTGTCCCACATAGATGTAGGGACACCAACATGGCGGCCAAAAATTTAAAGACTTTAAAGTCTTAATAACACCAAAACTCTCATCACAAAATATTGTATTCACTATAAGAGGCATGAAATCGGCTTATAAGCGTCTATAATTCATTAATAACTTTCAACTAGTTCAATTTTGTTTATTTTCACGGCTTATCTGAAATAGCGTGACGAATTGCGTGACACATAAATTTACAACCTTTATAAATCGAAAACGAAACATCGTTAAAACCTGAAACTTTTTGTGAAAGATTATAACACTGGTATCCACATACCATATGTTAGAAACAGCTTTGTAGGATGTATACTTTAGATTTTATAATTTTTTATGACGTCATGTGAAAACACTCTATTACCATTATAAACTACTCACATCATCTTTGTTATTTACTGGCACTCCAAGATCAAGCAGAAATTTAACAACATCAGTGTGTCCACCAGAAGCTGCCCAGTGAAGTGGCATCCGCTCATTCTGACAAGTAAATCAACATTTTTAGTACAAATTAATAATTCATCACCTTCAGTTTCAACAAAGAAATTTAGTAATGATAAGTGTAAGAGTAGCAGACATCTCAATCTATGGGAACTAGAAACCTGCAGATTTTTTAAAAGGAGAAGCACTAATATAAAGCCTCTACATTCTACGAAAAACCTGGAGATTAATTTTGGTTGATAACAATACAAATTAAATTATTTAATTTAAGCCATGTTAATTTAATAATATATATAAAGTGTTTATGTTTATAAAAGTTGATGGTGTCAGTTTCGGGTCCATACAAAACGTAGACCCCCCTTTTGGACCCCGTCTGGACCCCCATCTGGACCCCCTCTTTTTCTTCCAGGAAATGGCCAAAAATGATAGTTTTGAATTAATACACATGTGCAAAGTAGAAAAAAAATAATGTGCAGTTCCAGAAAATATCCATACTCCCCCCATGGAAGGTTTTTTGTTTAGCACCCCCCGTCCCCCAGGAAATTCCAGTTTAGCTTCATACTTTGCTGCTAAAATGTTGGCTTTTAAGACCCCCCTCCCCCTAGGAATTTCCAATGACCTTCCATGGGGTGGGTATGGATTTTTTCTGGAACTACATAATGTAAAAAAAAATAATTTTAAAATTGAAATGAACAGAAGATAAAAAAAACAACTGGGCAACTGGAATAGGAGCTGAAGAGCGCTATAAAAAATTACAACTTACATAATTTTTACTTCCCACCTTTACGATTGCACCATCAGCTCTTTACATAAATGTAACTACCGCTAACCAATTCTTACCTGGCTGAGCACATTGTGTTGCAATTTTGTCAAACCAAGCTACATGTAAAAAGCGTATGGACAGAGAAGAAAATATGGCTTTGCAAGCAGCTGCAGACTTTCTTTTCAAAGTATGTCATTATTATTTAACGATGGTCTCCAAAAATACCAGATTCTACATCAAATAATAGAGAAACCTGAAAAACACTCACCTCCATTTTAACAGCCAGGAAAGAATTGGTTAGCTGTTTGAGCAATACTGTGTGGAACTGAAAGTTGTCCCGAAAATTTTTCCTTGAAAATTTTTCGAGTCTCCCGATTCCCGGCAAAATCTTCAGATTCCCGGAAGAATTTTGTTTTTCTCCTGAAACAGGCCTTTTTAGAGTTGTCACCCCCCATAGTTAGTTAATAGTAACATTAAATTTTAACATTCAACCTGTGTCTCACATTATGTTGAAAAATCCATTTGAAATCTGCAAATGGGTTAATGGGCGATTCCAGAAAATATCCATACCCTATACCACTGGCGGCATCAACACTTTAACCCTCCTTACCTTTGGAAATTCCAAAATGCTCTACCCCCCATGCCCTCAGAATGCCATTATCATTAACCTCCCCTCTCCTACGGAATTTCCCTTTTTTCTCCTTTTTTTCTCTGTTTGACTCCCTAATAACTCCAACAAATGGAATTTATGCTTTTTGTGCCTCTCACAAAATTGGGCGCATATAGTTTTCAGTCCAGCAAACAAGAACACAATTTTAAGTTATAACGCACATACCTTTTTTGTAAATTATATAATTTATTTCCCATTTATTTTGCAAACCACCACTCAAACGTGTTGTTTTAGCTTTACATTTTTGGGACTGAACATCAAATTGATGTCAGTGGAAGTCCGCTATATTTAGTAGGTTACTATTTCATGTATATTTATTTTCAGTACCCCCTCCCCCTCCCCCCCCCCCCGCCCCCCCGGGATTCTGCCCCACTGCAATAACTTGTTAAACGCTATTCGCGAATTCACGAGTTAAAAAGTGGATCTCGCCACTGAATTAAACCTTAACTTCTTATTCTAGATCGAGAAACATGGAAACTCGTGAAAGGATTAATTTTGACGGGCCTGAAAAAGGCCGGACATTAAGCTTAAGGGACCGATCATTATTTATGTGGGGGGGTGGGGGGGATTTTTTTTGTTTTAGCATGAAAGAAAAAACGTGACCCACCCCTTTAAGGCCATTAATTAATTCTTGACCCACCCCCATATAACTTTATATAAGAGGTGACCCACCCCCAACCCCCTTCAATCTATACCTCCATAAGGAGTTCCTGTTCACTGAACGAAATCAGCATATCATTGTGAAAGCCTAAATGAGAAGTTGTCATGCTTAAAACTAAAACTAAGCAAAGCAGTCACAGATATCAAAAACAATTTAACACCCTCAGTGCAGGCATTAAGCAGATTTTCTGCTGCCAAGGGGAAAAAGAGAACAAGAAGTCAGAAGGAGAACAGAAGAAAGGCCAAAAAAAGAAAACAGGAAAGACTCCAGGCAGCTGTGTTCAAAACAATGAAGAACATTACAGCAACAACAACAAACAAAACTTTACTTGTTGACCATTGAAAATCTCTGTTTCCCTGAAGGTTACAACATCAGTTCTACAAGCCAACATTCCCTTTGCGAGGAAGAACTCAACGCAGACAATCTTGCTAGGTTGAAGAGAAGTGCTGTCGAACATTTGCACATTATGAGGAATCAAGGACTATTTGCAATGGATGCGTTTGAACTTGTTGATAATACAATTAAAAGAGTATTGGACAGTTGAAAATCCTTGCTTTTTAGATCAGGTCACAAAAAGGAGCTCAATAGCTCCATATTACAGTCAAACTACCGGAAGCGTGAACACCTAGACATCATTATTGATTAGATTAATCGCTTATTGAAAAAATAAGTTTTCCAATATTCAAATCAAAACGAGTTTAAAAAAATTTGCTTTTTTACTGAAGTCATTAAACAAAAAATAGTAATTCAATTAAAAAACGAATTTTCAAACTGTTTTTGATTTGAAAATTGGAAAAATTTGATTTTACTAAATTGAATAATGAATTCAATAATCCATTATTGAAACCAATAATGATTTCTAGCTGTTCACGCTTCAGGTAGTAAAAGTTCCCAGACAGTTATTTTAAGAAAAGGAAGCATGCAAGCCTTCTCAATAGGGCTTATGTTTATTTATTGATATTTAGTGCCCACATCTTTGATTCTCCATACTTAGGTTGAATTGCTACATGTGACATCCAGTTGTGTTATATTTTATGTCCAGCATTGCATTAGAATTTATATAGATCTTCCACATGAATTGTAGTGAGTGTGATTCTTTACAAAACACACAATGACCCACCCCCGATCATCGAGAAATTCTCTTTTGGCCCACCCCTTTCCTCTACAAAAAATAGGCCTGGCCCACCCCCATGATTTTTCCCCCCCACCCCCCCACATAAATAATGACCGGTCCCTAAGTCTATCTTTTTAAAAGAAGCTTAGTCATTCTTGCAATTTGCATCAGTTTGCTTGCAACACGTGAAATCATCTATTAACCCAAAACTAGGGGCATCTCAAAATCATCAAATTCTTACCTCGTCTAGCTTAGTCGCCAAACTTGGTTTCAAATCTATTTTTTCCTTCAATTCTTTGAATTTCCCCTCGTAAGCGAGAGAGCAAATTTTCACACGAGACATGTTTTCTTTTATATTCTCGTTCCAGAGCTCCGCAGTTATTTTAGCCGAGAGAGCCTGAGCACAAAAGCTCGCTTCTCTAGCTACCATCCTCTAGGTCTCTGGACCTGGACAATTTATGGACCTAGTACATATATATCTTACAAACTGGAAGAAAAACCTTAGCTAGTGATTTGATGTTGGGAGGGTTGACGAGAGTGAAAAATAATTGATAACAACGCACGACGCCAACAAAAGTGCATGAGAGTTAACGAGAGCGTAAGAAGTGTGACGATACTGCATAAAAAGGTGATGGAGTTGCACCAAAATTGACGACAGCTAATTAGAAATGACGGGAGCGCATGATAGTCTACGGCAGCGTACGAGGCCGATGGAAGAGCGTTAGAGTCGACGACGGCGTAGGAGGAAAGCGCACGAGAGTTATACAAGGATTGAAGAGAGAAAAGGAGAACTGATGCAGCACATTATAGTTGATGACAGCCTACGAAGGTGGGTGAGAAAGCTGGAGAGTGAACGACCATGTACGAAGAACGACAAGAGCATACGAAGATTGACAAGAAAGCTAGAGAGAAAATGACCATGAACGAAGATTGACGAGAACGCTTGAGAGCTAGTGAACGACCATGTACGAAGTTTGCCGAAAGAGTACGAAGGTGGACCAGAAAGCTTGAGAGAGAACGACTATGTACGAAGATTGACGAGAGCGTACGAAGGTTGACGAGAAAGCTAGAGAGTGAACGACCATGTACGAAGATTGACGAGAACGTACGAAGGTGGACGAGAAAGTTAAAGAGTGAACGACCATGTACGAAGATTGACGAGAGCGAATGACAAATGATAACATTGCCGGATTGCCCTCGCTATCGGCAATTACATTCTCAATAAAAGATTAAAGGTTGATTACAGCGTACGAAGGTTGACGAGAAAGCTAGAGTGTGAAGCGATGGAGCGTACAAAGGTTTGAAATAGCACTTCAAAGTTAAGTGTTCAGAGAGCATTAGACTAATAATATTAAAATGTCTAATAGCTGGAAAGACCTCGTGGTAATTGACGACACGATAGAGACCACATTATAGTTCACGACATCGTACGAAGTTTGACATGAGCCCCTGAGAGTCGACGACAGCGAACCGTGGTAGACTATAGCTCAAGAGAGCTTTTATGAGCCACCAAGGGTTTGATCAGGCAGCAAAAAGGTGATGACTGCGTACGAAGGTTGCGAGAGGTTATGGAAAATGATAAGAGCGCACGTTTGGTGACGACATCGCACGAACGTTGACAAAACCTCTGCGAATCGCCGACAGCATACGAGAACGCAAGCGAGTTTATGATTAACTATTATTTTTTTGCTGTTGTAGTCATAGACAAGAGTGCATGAAAGTTTAAAAGATTGCTAACTTTGACGAGATAAGAAGAAGTTGATATGAGCTCAAGAAAGTTGAAGAGATCGAATGACCTTGATCGAACGCCGCAAAGTGGTGGACGAAACCGCTCTGATTGAGAGTTGATGAGAGGGTAGTAAGTTGTTAAGGATACATGGAGGTTTATTGTAGCGCATGGGAGTCAGATGAAAACGTGCGCATATGGTAAAAAATAACGATAGCGTATGAGAGTTAATGAAAGTGTATGGGTGACTGAGTTGCAGGTCAAATAAGAGCAAGTATCTTTCTGCCTCCTGTTCTTGTTGAACCCGAACATTTACAAGGCTTAGCCTTAAGCAATTCTAGTTTTCCATTTCTACACTCGCTCTTTACAGCGAGTGTACAGGTAGAACAAAATAAGAGGAGGCTGTGTAGCCCGGTAGCAGTCATTTTAGAGAGCAAGAAAGGTGAGAAGAACAGGTTGCTCAGTCTTACATGGACCAGTGCCTTAGCATTTAAAACTCGTTAAAAACATCTCAAGCATAAAATTGTTTAATAGCTCGTGTCTTGTCTCGCATTCCAGGCCTTGTTGCCTTTAAAATGACTGCTACTCAAGCCAAAGTCGATTACAATATTTTATTCAGTTGCATAAAATATTACAAAGCAATGTAAAAAAACTTTTCAATTCAATTATAAACTTGCATGTTTTCGTACAGCTGTCTTTTAACGATAATGTTGTTGGCTCGTTGTTCGAAAACCAATTTAGTCGCGCCTATCTCAAGTTTGCCGCTGTTTCTTGCCCAAAGTGCTAATTCTAGCATAGTACGAAAGTAGGACGAGAGGAATTTACAGAAATCCACACTGATATGCTTAAACTGAACAACTGCTCAAAGGTGATACCTTTTTGCATTGATATTATCATTTTATTTTTTTATTACCTGTTCAATAGTAATTTATTTCTTTAATGTGAGATTAAGATTATTATTTTGATTTAGTTTTTAGTTAGTTCTATTTTGCTTTATTACTTCAGTGCTAAATTTTAAATGAGGATTTCTGTAACATTTTTGTCCCGAGTTCATGTTTTGTTCTGAATATGAATTTCACTCGCGAGAAGGCCGGAAGGCATATAATTCAGCAGAAACTGGTTTTAAGTCCTATATTAGTGCCAATTAGCTTTCGAATAACCGGGCCCGGCATGTAGATTACGTACACTTTAAACAAAGACCTCCGAAAAGATTACGTGCGGTTGAATCTACTCATGTCTAGTTGTCGTCCTATAGGCTAAAATTTTAAAACCGAGATGAGAGAACACAATATAAACCACCCTAGCTATCGAAAATCTTTGTTTTGTAAAATATTAATCAACGAAAATCGTTTTCTTTTCGAAGCAGCAAATTATTCGTCGACCTAAATTTGGTCATTATTGTTGTCGTCTCTCCCATACAACCGAGACACTTGCAATCACTGTTACGACATCGCCATAAAAATCAGTTATTCTAACCCTTTTATCCATAATTTTTTTATCATTATTGTCAGAAAATCACATTGTTTTTTATTTCATGAACAGCAGCTTTGTCTGTCTGACTCTTTACGATGAAGTGAACACTCTTGAAAGGCTAGCTAGCGTATCATTTTCCAGTGAGGTGAAATCCAGATAACAAATTCATGGTGTCAGTCTTAATTCCTAACCAATGAAAACGCCCTAAAATAGAACAGATTCAAAGTTAGTGGTTGAACAACGGATTTTACTAACTTTTATTACTTCAATCACTACTTAATACAATAAATAATATAAATATTCTCAATAACAAGCTTTAAAATCAAAAGTGATGAGGAGTCTATAGAAAAGCAGAAATGCGTGAAGAGACCCCCTTCAACGGTCATTACTTTACATCACTTTAGGTTGAATGCTTGTTTTACAATTAAATTAAAGATAACAATAATGATAAACATTGTAGAAGCAATAAAGAGTGAAAAATTTGTTTACTGGAGAATTATTTGCCATTACTGTCATTGTCCTGCTTTGATAGAATTTTTTCCTTGAATTTTTTCCTTTTTTCCTTGTGGTGATTGAGGTAGCTATTATTTTATTACGTCACATTAACATATCATTTGATTTTTTATTATAAAGTAACTTACCAAACTTGATGAGAGACATGACTTCAGTTTTATTGCCATTCCACTAAGCGTTTCTGTCTAGTTGATACACATCTACAAACTTAAAACACAATCAGTCAGTACGGTTTATAAACAGATGGCTCTTCTGCTAAGGTAAGTTGTCATCCCCTGTTCTTGTCCGTGATGTTTCATAATAGACATTTGCAACAGTAATTTTATTTCCTGGCAAATTGTAATCAGAGGGGATTGATAGATTAGTGGCAGAGCACTTGTTGTACATGGGCTTAATTCGAATCCCATTCAGTCAGCCCAGAATATGTTCTGCGCTTTACATACAACTGCTTTCACTGCATCAAGATTTCCAGGATCACCTTAGTTAATTCGTCCATTCCTTCATTCGGATTTCAGAAATGTGACTTTTTAGGCTAAATTATTATAATACTATTGTTACAGAGCAACAAGTCTATATAAGAAAAGCTGTAGTTAGTTTATATTATTGGCATTTTTGATCCAGAAAATTAAGTCACAGAAACGAAAGTTGTGACCCCCGCTTGAATACAGACCGTCCTTTCAGCGACAGCCCTCGTGATGAGCTCGCCAGGGACCCGTTGAAACTACCTGTCATCCTAACAGCACGGTACAGTATTGGTTGGCTCTGGATTGAGCCACCCTGTAGTCAACTGCGTTGACGTGCGATACAGTACCTGTGTGCAATGCTCGCTAGAATGTCGCCGTTTTCACTCGGGTTTGGAGGATCACCCCGACCAGACTGTCAGTTGCCTAACGGGAAAGCGAGAAAGTAGACAAGCACCAAGTGGAACGCACGAAACCCTCCACCCAGCTTGGAGTCACAACTAGGCAGCTATAGAGCGTATGCACTCACGTGGCAAGCAGCTATGCAAATTTATTGGAACAAAAGAAAGTGTTAACATAAGAAAAGCGTTCAAATCCCACAGGATTGTTTTGGTACACCAACATGGCCGCCGTTCTATTGTTTTGGTACACCAATATGGCCGCCGTGACGTCATGTGCATACGCTCTATTGCCGGCCAACATTCCGTTCTTTTACTTTGTTTTGTCGATGTGCTTAAGCTCAATTCGATTCCATCGAAGGAGTTGTTGATTTAAGTTACTTCATAAGTTAAATCCAATAGTTGAAAACACAGGGAGACGAGGTCGCCTCCCATCAATATGACCCGGGGCGAGTTTGAATCCCAGTGGTCTCGGTATATACATGTTAATTGGCATTATACATGAAATGAATAGAATTATATCTTGCCTTGCATATCTTGTTGGACATAACAGTCTATTATCTTGACGTTCAAGGCTTGGCATCCTGCGAAAGTAATTAATATTAATATTACCGTCACATACTTTTTTGCAATTTTTCTGATTGGTTTTCGGTCAGCTGTTCGGTGTTCAATCAAACGAAGAAAAAAGTGCTTTCAGGTTTTTCTTGTAATCTGATGTGTGTTTCTCAAAGTTCCCTAATAAATTTCGCTTCCGAGAGCTATAATTATTTAAATTCAAGCTTAAAATCAACAGAAATGGAATAATTGTTGGAAACCATGCTGGACAGAACATAGTATTTCGGGTCAGAAAAGATTTTCAAGACGTGAAAGAAAGGTACATAATTATGTGTTTGAGATGTTTTAAAGTCTGATTTCTGCAAGACCTGCAATAATTGCTGGGTTTGCGCCATTGGCAAATTATTGCTATAATAAAGGGGAAACAGATAAGTTATCATTGCTAAATACTTAAACAGATAAGTTATCATTGCTAAATACTTACATTGCAATTCTCTTGCTCTTTCTTTCGAAGGTAAATTTCCTTGTTGTTCAGATCTTCTCGACGTATTACTTGCATAACTGTTAAAACGAAACGAGAATCAATGCAATTATTATGAAGAACCAGTCATTACTAATTGAAAACTAATTTTAACACCCACGGTAAACTTCTAACAAGGAGAGGAAATTTTCAGAATTTTCACTAATAAGGATATACTGAATAGAGAGAAATAAATTTGGTCCGGATCCCTATATATTTCAAAATATATCGAATTATCTTTTCTCGTATCGCCAATGTCCCATTAATGTTTTAGCTCGGGCAATTGGTGGTTGTACTAAAAAGTCAGTAGATATTACTTACCACGTTATCAAACAATCTTACAATAACTTCAAGAATCTTCTCAACACACGGAACGGAACCATTTCCAAATCCTTTTTAGAGAGATGCTGTCATGAACTAGTCCATTCTCAGTGTCGACTTGGAGCCTCGACGTGTTCAGTAACGATTGCATTCATCTTGCACTAACCCTCATTTTGTATGCTGGACATTCAGTGGCATGCCCACAAATATCCTGGAGAACTTTACTTTGAATGCTCTAATCTAGGCGATCAATGATGTTTCACAACAGCGGCAAGTGAAAAGATCGTTAAGAAAATTCAAAACTCATTTTGGTATAATTTGCGCATGGGTGAATAAAGTTGCACCATCATTCATTAATTCACATACCGCGAAGCTCATTAATAACAATCATAATTCATAGATATCCACATTGAAGATTGTTTGAAATATTTGCCATAATTAACATACTGTAAGACAATGTAAAGGCCGGACCGTGGTGGGAGAAACGAATTCTAAAACAAACCAATTTGTTTTAGTACAATTTGTACAATTTGTTTTAGTACAATTTGTACAATCACGCGTAGGTTTAATTACAGAAAACGTTTTTAGTTTTTCCAGGACCACTTGAAACGACAGATTTTAAGCAGGAAATTGATATTAATATTTGTTTTCACTTTACGCATTTGGGCTTACGGCTGTTTTTGTTTTCTTTTTTTTTCTGTACATGTTTGTGTTAACTCGCAGCCTACTCTTGTCTCTTGAATGACGGGGTGAATAGGGGCATGGAAATCCGCCGATCTGTTACATTTTGATAGCCGAATCCGTAGATCCGTAAAATATTAAATTATTATTAAATAATAATCTTCCTGACTTGAATCTGAGTTTAGAGGGGCGCAGCACATATGGCAAGCTAGAATTTGTGTTGCTAATTCGGATAATGCACGATTCTGGTTACCAACAGCTTTTGTTGTACTGTTTAGTCAGATTCAATTCCCTTAATTCCCATGGAACTTTTGATGGGCACATTTCTCTTTACATCGTCATATTTTTTGTAATTGTACCATGTTTTGAGATTTTTCTTTTTTGGCAGCTACCTTTTCTAATATATCTTTTCATTACGCATCGGGGACGATGCGAAATATGAGAAAGGGGGCATGTTAGAGTGCTAAAATATTGCTTAATTTTATAACTGTAAATTGATAGTATTGGCAGTGTATTTTTGGTAATCAACTTCTTAATTAAAGCTCACACAGTTGTCCTTCGAGGACGTTTTTCCTCAGAGTAAGATTTTTTAATAGTTAAGCTGTAGCCATGTTTGTACAATTTTCCGCCAACCTGTACAAAGTCAAGTTCAAGACTGTTATACCATTTCTGTTTCTATGTCTGGGATTGGTTAGTTCTTATTTGTCTTCTCAACCCAGTTGGTATTGTTAAATTCTCAATGAATATCTTTGTGGAAGAACACCGTTATGTGCTTTCCTATCAATGCACACTCCCACTTGTTACTATCTCTGGAAAGAGCGCAAACATGTTTACAACACACTACAAAGTCGCGTGAAATTGGCTTGTTGTGAGTTACTTGTGAGAGATGTGTCAGATGCGTTAGATGTAAAGGCATGGCGATTGAGCACAGTAAAAATGGTAATGAAGTTAAAAGTCAAGAAAGAGATTCCCGAGTACCTCTTGTATCATTCCCGCGAGCGAGTCGGTTACAAGAGCTTCAATTGTGCGTTTTGTGTTCTTTGAATCTGGACTAGATGCAATTTCCTCAGTTCCTTGAGGGTTTCAAATACTGAATGTGATTTTCCACAACGTGCTCAGGAGAGCTCCGGTTGTGTGCGTATTTATTTTATCCGGCGAGTAGATGAAATTTCGTAAATTTAGGGCTACTAGGCCGGAGTGTAGGCTGCTAGGCGGATTAAGTTTCAGGAGAACTCCAATTGTGCGTTTTGTGTTAGTTTAATCCGGAGTTGATGATATTTCTTGACTTTATGGTTATTATAGGGAGACTAGGGCGAAAACTAAAATTTCGCCATATGCGGGTTTCAAAAACGTACTGAATGGATTTTCCAAACCTGTTTAGGAGAGCTGCAATTGTACGTTTTGCATTGTGTTAGTTTAATCCGGAGTAGATGTATTTTCTAAATTTTAGGGCTATTAGCCCGTAGTGTAGTGCTACTACTCGATTAAGTTAGGTTACTAGCCCGACATTTGAAGTTATTAGGCCGCTACTCACCATCGCCAATAACCACTTCTTCCGTGTGCCGGGTGCGTTTGTCACAAATACTCAAGGACGCTGACTCGTGTTATTGTTCACCTTTTTATTACAAGGTTCTTTAGATGTAATTGCAATAAAAACAGCAGTCTTGATAAGCTACAAGCAGTGTATCGCTAACTTCAAATACAACAAACGTGTATTGGAGCGGTTTTCAATTGAGTGTCAAAAGTAATTTCGCGATTGCTTTGGTTTTGTATTGCTACGCTTCGCAAAACTTGCTCGCATGCGTTTTCCCGCGGTTGGCGCCAGCCAGTTGTTTCGAGTTCTGATTGGTTCATTGAATTGTCTGCACTCGTTGTGATTGGACAGAGTGATACTTTATTGGTTTTCATTGGTTTTACGACACTAAAGTTAAAACCGCTCTAACAGAGCGGTTATCAGTTGAGTGTGGTAAAACCAAAATCAAAGTAATTACTCTGACCAATCACAGGAGTCGTAAACAATCCAATGAACCAATCAGAGCTCAAAACAATTACATGTCGGCGGCGCCAAGCGCGGGAAAACGCGTGCGAGCAAGTCATGATTGGTTTTGGTTTTACTTCTGATTGGTCGAGAAAGTGGCGCGAGATTTTTTAGCCAATCACAAAGCGTAGCAATGAAAAACCAAAGCAATCGTGTAATTACATTTTACACTCAATTAAAAACTGCTCTAATGACTGAAAACTAATGAAAACCCCGGAAAATGTCACTGTTCTTCGCAAAAACCACACCCTAACCCCTTCCGACATTTAGGAACGATCTCGCTCAGTTTTCAAATGGTTTGAAATGCAATTGAGCTACATGAAATATTACCAAAAGGTCTTGATAGCAGGAGATAAGTTATAATTCTAAGAGAACACACTATTTTTATCGGTTTGAAAACTCCCGCCGGGGCCTGAAATTTGCGACATTTTGAGCGCGGCCAAAAAGGTACAAACAATGTATTTGTGACGTCATTCGTGTTTTCGATCACAACAAAACCTGGCGGAGAAGGGGACGAACCCGGGGCTAAAATACGCGACGCTTTCAAACAAATTTAATCGAAAGAATCCTTCCACAAGTTGCCAAAACTCCACTGTAAAACAAGTGACGTGCTCAGTTGTAAACACACTAATGATGTCACTAGAACCCAGGTCCTTGTCTAATATGCCGAACTTGCGTCGCTTGTTAAGATATGTTCCCGCCACTTCAAGCGACTTATTTACCATCAAAATAATTCTTAAAATACTTATTTTCAGATTATTATGTGCACTTTAAGGAATTCTCCCAGAAAAAGTGTTAGTGTTACAGTGCGACGCGCCTTACCGTGAGAACCCAACAGACTTTTTTACAAGTTAACCAATTCAATCACAGAGCGCAAATTCAATTGGCGGGCACGCCTCCTCGCAAAGCTGAGCACGATGGAATGGAATCTTGTCGCTTTGTATGTATAACAGGAGTGCAAAGTTGGATACAAAATACAAAGATTTTATTCACATTATAGGCCTTTATCACGCGGCGGCCATGTTGACTCCTCGGAGAATTAAAATGCTTTGTTTTTGCCCGCCTAACCTCGTTTTCAACTTTTTCACTGCGAGGCTTAGTGGCGTAAATCTTTTGTTTTTATACAAAATGGCGGGGCGCGATAAAGGTCCATTGTTTTACACGTATTCTCGGTTACGGAAATGATTATAAGAATTGGCTAATGATATTGTGGAAACTTGCAAAAAGGCTTGTTTGGTGTTCACGGTAAGGCGCGTCGTATTCTATAAAGTGTGGGTTATTCTCAGTTTTGATCATGAGTTGCTATATACGATCATGCCCATCCCGGTAGCATGTCTTGCTTTGTTAAGCATCTTGAGTTATTCCGTCTCGTTATATTGCCGTGTGTCCCCTCCGCGAAGTCAGACCACCCCACAATATATGCAGGGTACGGATGCTCTTTACACCGCATGCTCAAGCTGGAGATAACGCTGCTCCCCAAATCAGTGTCCCAGAGGTACAGATGGCTCATTTCTCCAACAAAGCTCTGCTGATGATCAAACGCCCCTCCTATAATATCTTGGTCTTGACCCAATATCAGTTTCCCGGTGCCAGGAATCATCCCATAGATTGTTCGGTTGCCTGTT
Organism: Cladopsammia gracilis; assembly: GCA_022457155.1. Taxonomy (NCBI): domain Eukaryota; kingdom Metazoa; phylum Cnidaria; class Anthozoa; order Scleractinia; family Dendrophylliidae; genus Cladopsammia; species Cladopsammia gracilis. The sequence goes on along the minus strand of JAJGOT010000131.1, from coordinate 1,004,393 downwards.
AGCTTGCAGTCACCGTCAATGAATAACCTGACAACACCATCGTGATCTGCCCATGTGCCGCACAAGTGATGCCATGCTTTGTCGTCAAAGTTTCCCGTATGACCATGTCTATAAAGCAAATCAAAAGAATACCAAGTGTCGACTTATCATTATCACGACTACATGTACACTTACTCAGTTGAAAAAAGATGGCTACAAATCACGCAGGGTCATTAAAACACCTTTTCCCGTAGGTTATCTGCGAATAACTAATCTGAAATTATTTTTTTTCCATTTTATCTTGATTCCCTCTCGTTCGTTTTCATCCCCCTAGATTTAAATCTTTCCCTGATATCAAATCGTTCGCTTTATCAAACTTTAATACACACGTTTGCTTATTCAGCACCAGAAATCTGAATAATCCAGTTGTGGATAAAAACATCATGATCGCGTCAGTAAAAGATGCTGTTGCGTAGGACAAGAAAACCAACTGTCGCTCCATTGATTTGAACCAAAAGCACACTGTGAACGAGGAGAGGTCTGGAAACGAAGTGTCAAGTACGATAAAGTTGGATGTGCTGCGGTTTTCAAATATCATATCAAATGAAGCACTTGTATCTGTTGATTAAAACAGCAAAGATCTATGAGATTTACAAATCGATTTTTCTACTCAAAGGAGAAGGGATTAAAATATCAATTTTTTAAAACTTTTTACATCAATGTATACCCTATTTCAAATCAGTCCAATCCGATCAGACCCACGTTTGTCCAGAAATGCAGGCAAGTATTGTTTAACGAGTATTTCATATTTGACAGAGTTGTTTGCCGTTTTCATATTACTTTATATGTGACAGAAATACGTGTGTTTTGGTGAACTTTCATAGGTGAGGACACTTTGTGATACCAGTCATGGAGTAGCGTGGCCCCGTCTGCCTACATAACTGGACATTTCTCAACATATAAAATAAAACCGCAAGGAAGCACACTACACAATCCCCCTCAACGGACCTATAATGAAAATAGAGCAGTTTTCAATTGAGTGTCGCAAGTAATTTAGCGATTGCTTTGGTTTTGCATTGCTACGCTTTGTGATTGGCTAAAAAAACTCTCGCGCCACTTTTTCGACCAATCAGAAGGTACCTTGTTCGCACGCGTTTTCCCGCGCTTAGCACGCCTACATGTATTTGCTTTAAGTTTTGATTGTTTCAGTCGATTGTCTGCCTCTGCTGTAATCAGAGCAATTGTCGTTGGATTTGGTTTTACGACACTCGAGTGAAAACTGTTGTATTTACTGTGATTTCCCAAAAATCGCCGCCAAGTTGCATCAGGTTTCGAACATGTTCGAAACCTCTGCGACATCGCGCGACAAATCGCTCCCAAATCTTACTGAAATCGCCGCTAGTTTACACACGCGATTTGAAAATGCAACTTGCGCGCGACAAAAATTGCACAAAAAAAATCGCCTTTGTAAACTGGCCTTTGCAGAGCTCAGCACGCGCAGAATCACGGGAACACGTGACGACTTTTCACAACCAATCAACTGTCACATTACCTCCTCCATTCGTCATGTTGCAGAACGCAACAAACGGCTCTTCAGTGCCATTTGAATTTAACCAGTAAAAACCATCTCCAGTAGAGTCCCCTCGGGAAAGAATGTCGTGGCAAGAGCTGGCTGCAACATGTCGCTGTGAGCCTGTGGATACTGCGGATGGTAAAAAAAATATGTTGATAAAATTCTCAGTCGATTTAATTCTTCATCTTTTGTTTCCGCTGGTGCTGCTACCTTTTTGTCTAGAATAAATTATATTAAAGGCTAGAGATCACTAAAATGTTTTTTTTTTTGCTCCTTAAAAAAAGCAACCGGAATGATATAATCTTAATTAGATTTCATGAATTTTAGAGCTTGTGGTGATTTGGCTTTATCTCAGGCTATTAAGAAAAGAATGCGATATTGAGACGTTTACATATCTCATATTCTGTGCTTCTTCTTTTTCCATGAAAGTATAGTTAATCGAGGGACTGGTTATGAAACGTTGCAGATTTCAAGGGCGATAAAAAAAGGGAGCCACAGTTTATGTTGAACTGTACATCTTTTGTTTTTCGATCACACGCTATGACTGATCAACTTAATGGCAACATTTATATTGGTCAGTTGCTCGAACAGAAGTTCAACACTCCTATTGTGGTTGTGCACGGTCAAGGCCGAAAAACAATCACAAAAACATCGAACAAAGTCAACAAAGACAATTCTCAGTTTTAACAACCGATTGCGCTTTATTAACTATGATAAAGGTAAAGAGAAACCGCACTTAACTCCATACCTTTAATTTTAAGGACCTCTAAATTTAAGCTACAATTTTACGACGCTATCATAGCTGTTACCTCGGTAATGGCTTTCAAAATAAACAGACAGCGGATTTTGCTTCACATCTCCCGGGTGTGATGTTCTGGTTACATTATTGAGATCACAGTGCTTGCTGTCACCATAGTAATTCAAGCTACGACACTCTGGTTCGTCTGCTTTGCATTTCTCGTAACACTCTTGAAAACCTTGCACCAGAAATGTTAAGTACGCATGCCCAGTGAGAGCCAAGCCCGTCCCTGATTCAACGTCGCATTCAGCGCGCACTTGTGGGGAGATCATCATGGCAACGGTAGCGACAATTGAACACACGTTTAAGGCACTCATGTCTGTATAAACAGATAGGAATCAGACATTACTACAACCCCGGACAAAACTAGTTGAGACAAACTGAAATTACCCTTACATTTTGGTATACTTCTGAGACAAATTTCCCACACCACAATATAAATATGCGCCCTCCCCCTCCCCCTCCTACCAATGTTGTTTTGGGTATTACTGCATTTGAATCAGACAGTTTTTAGAACAAAACAACATTGCATGGGGGGGGGGGGGGGGTGGGGAGGGGGGATTTCTTTATGTTTGTTGACGCGGAAATTTGGCCTAAAATTTAGAAATAGATGAAAAGTGTCGCAACAGTTTTGTCCGAGGTTGTAGTTCATTAATGTTGTTATATTATAATTGAATAAGTGTGAATAAAATGAACTTGAACTTGAACTGAGATTAACCTGTGTGTTTTTCGTTTCACAGGTTGTTTTTTTTAATCTACTCCGAGTCCGCCGAGTTCTAGACGTCAGTTCTGAAAAGAGAGCTAAAGAAAGTCAGCAAAATGTCATGAATTCTTAATCAAAAACTCCACACGTGATTTTCACAGAATAAGTATGGGCTGGATATTCCACTACGCTCGGTATGAACACAAATTAAATTGGTTTTTACTTAAGTATACTATTTAATCCTCTCGGCTCCTGATTTTGATTCACTCATTCTTTATGCCAGTTTAATTTAGTTGCTGAAAACATAACTTATGCGTGATACCACAGAATACACCTGTTATGTTTAAGTCAGCTGACTCCTGCTGTTTCAGTTTTAATTCTTTCTTATATGTTGAAAACTGAATTACCGTTTTTCTTTCTTTCTTTTTTTGCAAAATCCACTGTTGAATTAACTAATTTATTCAGTTCACATATCAGATTCATACTCACTTTGAAAATCAAAGTAAAACTTACTGGTTTCCAGTCGTAGTTGCCTTCTGAGGTTATGATCGCGTTTCTCGACCAGTAACCGCTAAAGCCGATTTCCTCTCATAAAGCTCCCAAAAAGAGGATTACAACTTTACCGGGCAAATCTTTCTTTAGATACCGGAAGCGTTGTATTCTTTATAAAAGCAACAACGCTTGCAAGGTGTTATCAACTCATTGTACCAATAAGCTCTTCTCTTGTTTTTCAGCGTCTGTAGCAATACTAGTTTGCAAACTGATAACAATCCTCAAGCTAACCGATCAATAAGTTATGAAGTGATGGTGCCATGGAAACATTCCTCCTGTGGCTTTGTATTTATACATGTTTTCTACTGTCTCTTATTCGCGAATCTGAGCTAAAGGAAGAGAATGCTGGAAACAATTGCAAGTTTAACGCATATTTTTTTACAATTACTTTTACCTAGTTTCATATAAACTTCTTTAGTTGATTCAGTGAAAACACCGCTAATCCATCCCCTGCAGAGAAAAGTTTAGCAAACCTTGCTATCGATCGTTTAACATAAACACATTTCGTAGCCGAAGAAAGGCAAACATGACGGCCCAATTCATACTGAAGTTTGATTTTAACTCCGTGCTGAGTTTTCCTCTCTCATAATTTAATCTGAAGAGTCTTGTGTTTATTGTTAACACTTAATTTATTTAAAAATCAATTGAAGCCGTGATTTTCTCTTGTTAAATCGATTTAATAAGGAAAGCGATCGATTTAAATCGATTTAATAAGGAAAACGAAGGCCTGGGCAAAATGGAGCCGATTTGGAAATCCGACCTTACTAGGAATCTCAAGCTAAGATTCTTCAGGGCAACTGTCGAAAGTGTTCTTCTGTACAGTGCCGAGAGTTGGACACTGACTAAAGCTCTTGAACAGCGATTAGATGGTTGTTACACAAAGATGCTCAGGGCTGCACTAAATGTCAGTTGGAGAGATCACATCACAAACAAGCAGCTATATGGCGATATTCCACCTGTATCGACTACACTACGCATGAGAAGGCTGAGATTTAGTGGACATTGTTGGCGGAGTAAGAAAGAGGTAGCTTCCCAACTGTTATTCTGGGAGCCATCACATGGTAAGAGATCTAGGGGACGTCCAGCCAAGACCTATATTGACCTGCTAGAGGAAGATTCAGGACTAACGAGAGAGGCGCTCCCCGAAGTGATGAAGGACACCAATGGTTGGAGGAAGGTCATTTCTAGAATCCGAGTGCGCTCGACATGATGATGATGATTCCCTCTTCATCTTCAACCTACTAGTCTGCTAGCAGTTCTTTTCTGAACAGTTGAACGGCGGACGAGCTCGCTTGCGGGATTAGCTCGCTCTCAGCTAAGCTTGAACCATATTCAAATCAGATTTGAATACGAGTACGAGATTGGATACGAGTACGACTTGCGAATTTCAAGCCAGTCACGTACCCAGAGTTGTATTGTCGCTCCTTCCTGTTGCTGACCATAAGAAGACTCTAGGTATAAAATTGTGCTGATAAATCAGTGATTATCTAGAGCACGCGAACTAGGTTTAAAAAGTCGTACTCGTACTCAATCTCGTAGTCAGATTTAAAGTTCGCTTATACAATTAAAGTCCCTATCAGTTTTTTTCTCCGAATCACAAAAACCAAATCTAATGATTGTTTTATTATTCATTGTTTCAAAGAAAATAACAACAAACGCACTGTCGCATGGAACACAGTTTATTAATTTCCAACAAGAATAGAATTCACCACCCATGAACTTTACATTGCTCTTCAAAAATCATGCATTCTGTGCGCACTCTACAGATTTTTCACTTATCTGCCAGCAGATTAGTGAATAATCTGTAGGGTGAGCTGATTTCTATAATTAACTGTAGTCTCTTAGCCATTAAGAAGTCACAAATTAAGTGACTACAATGTATAATAATTAAATATTATTTAGCTCTTTTGTGGTCGCTGTTGCATAATCAGGAAGCTGTTAAAAATACCAACTGCCAAAAAACTGAATGGAGTATTCAATATTTCTTTACATTATTTGCAAAGTAGATTTGTGTCATTTGAAAAAATACATTTAATGTGATACTCTGTTAAAGTAACACTGGAAGCGTTAAATTAATCTGTTTGTTTACTACAATAATTGTAAACATGTGATCATCCTGTGTTGTTGATTGTAGCCGGTTGTGAAGTTGGGCTGCGCCTTCCCCAATAATCGACTGCCACAACAACATACCATCCTTGAATATACCTCCTGTCCTCTGCAATAACACAAAAATATTTCTAAAACATGAGTGGCTGTTGTTGTTCTGATTCCCCGCCGGGTGGATTGGAGGACATTTTTGATGATGTTCACACAAAATTCATCAACAGTAAGAGGACAGATACATCCTTAACTACCAGTACTACAACAATAAAACTAAGCAAAACGGCAGAGAGTCCAATGCAATGAACAGTGCACGTGCTAGCATTGGCAAAGATACACCAGAAATGTGACAGCTATTCTTGATGCATTTACACTGTCTTGCACTATAAAAATAATTGCCCCTGAGTCTGCAAAACAGTGTCATTTTGTGTTATTGGCAATAAATATTATTGCAAAAAAAAAAAAACGAAAAACAAAACAAAAACAGACAAAAAGAGCAAAGAAATAAGCCTCACAAGCGAGGCATAAGGACAGCATGGTTAGCCATTTCCGGGGTGGGGGTAGGGGGTGATTATAAAACATTTTGCAAGAATCCCCCCCCCCCCCTAAAAGGCACCAAAACCTTTTCTGGGTGTGGCTCACATTAATTTTTACCCCTAAATACCAATTCGTTCTGAAAAGCTGTTCTCGTCACCATATTTTTACATATTTTTCTTCCTTACCCTAAAATGCATTAGAATGACTCTGGCAGTGGTAACGTTTGATTTGAACACCCTTAGTGTTACCATATCATGAATTTTAACCCCTATAATGATGATCACCTCATCACCCGTCAAGTCTGTGTAACTTTTTCCTGCAATACCTCACAAGAAAGCTCCTAAACTGTGCAGTTATACCTGAAAACCAAGCACTGCTTACCTGGAGACAACACATGGTGAAAACTTGTAAAAATAATGTCCACTTTATTGACTCGTTTATAAGGTCCATGGGAACTTTTGACTGAGTACAGAACTTCAAAGGAAAGGATGCATCTACAAGGCAAACCACAGCAACTTAGTGGTCAACATATAGCACTGATAAGTAATAGTAATTGGACTGAGTGGAGCACAATTCAGGGAGTAATCGGGCGAGTAATTTCAAATCAGCCGAGCGTGTAGTGCGAGGACGATTTGAAATTACGAGCACGATTACCCCTGAATTGTACAACACGAAGTTCAATTACTAATTAATCGCATCAATAACCAAATTCGAGATTAAAAAGTCTATGTCGACTCTTTTGTACTAAAAACGTCTAGGATATTTTCTATCAGTTTGAAAGTAGAAGGAAAACAGCAAAAAGGCACCCATTCAGGTGCAACTGATTGACGTGCGCGCAACGTAGGTGTCCAATTACAGCTATCCAATTACAAAAAGTTGTAATTGGATAGCTGTAATTGGACACCCATGTGACCGCGCTCCAATTACGTGAGATATAGGTGCGCGGATGGCCAATCACAATCGAGAATTTTGTTATTGATACGATTAGAAGCTACATACCAGGGGTATATACAGTATATACAGTACTGCTCAAATGTAAGTTACCACCGTCTTGCGAGATGCGTCTCGTTTCTCTTGAGACACAAGCAAAATCCATTAAAAAGCCCATTAAATCCATTAAATCCATTAAAAAGCCCGTTAAAAAAATAGCCAGGGATTAATTAATATTGTTAATCAGGGAGAGATGATATGGGGCACTGAAGGGGATAACGGAAGAGTAAATACACAATGTACATTTTGAAAAGAACTCATTACCTGGATTGAATGTCTGTCCAAGTTACAAGTACTTCATAAGAAGACACAGGGATCAGTCTGATTCCTTCCACCTGTACACAACCAAATTAAACTTAATACCCACTCAAACTAGATAATGGTCATTAATCAAGTGTAAACAAATTTAATCAAAGGCCCCTATGAGCCAACTTGTGATATGGAATGCTCTCTTTATACTCAGTGGATGGTGAACTAGGAGTCAATTGTGAAAGTTCACATTTATAAATAAATCCATTTGAAGTCCACAGATCCATTTTAATTTTCCGTACTGAGTTTGAAGTCAAAGAACAAGAACAACAACTCTTAGAGTACTGAAGTCATGCATTAAGAAGCTTTAAGGGTCTTGTAAGTGCCCCTAAGGTACAAGAATTAATTCAATATATTGTTATGATTTGTTTTACATGTGCAGTCGCTTTTCCGGTCACACTGGGTGATCTGTCACGAACGTTACTACACTGTACGTCATTTGAAACCTTTAATCAGTCTTTCGCAATCACTCGTGCATGAAAGGTCAACTTAATACTTCCATTTATCTGTTCCTCGAAAAGAAAGAAAACGAAATCGTTATCGAATGGAACTCATGCCAAACCCGGCAATAATGTAAGTTCCTTTTACTTTATATGTTTCGTTTCGTCATTTTCCTTTTTCTTATGTTGTAAATAAATCCAATCATCCATGACCTTGAAGTTGCTATATCAACTGATATGATGTCACTAACACTTCGCCTCAGGCTATAAACCACTTGAAAATCCCAACTTTTTTTCTGCCCAATTTATATAGTTGTCACCTTGGCTTAGTAAACAGATTAAAATCATTACATCATCTGTAACATTTTCCTAAGTCTTAAAAAATCCATTTGAAGTCCTCCAGGAGCTTGAAGCTTTATAGGCAATGGTCAGTGGAATTACAGTTAAAAACTGTAACAATGGTTTGAAATTTGATGTCCTTCAGCTGCAAAAATGTTGGCAGTTTTAGTTTGTCTTATGACTTGCCCAAGAAAGACAGTGCATGTATGAACAAGGCAAATTTCAAACATAATCAATCAAACAATAATGGACTTCAGGCTAAAAGAATACCTGTATTATAACACATGTAACCTAACCCCAAGATGAGTATAGACAATCGACTGAGCAAAAATTGTTCACCTTTAATGGAGGTGAAACAGTCTTTGCACAAATATGTATCAGAGATATTCCTGGCAATGGAATAGCCAGTGAAAGGTTGAGCTGAGAAGAAGACAGACTTTTGGGACCAAGTGTTCTGACAGGCTCCTGTAAAAAATGAAAGGAAAAAAAAAGACACAAGTTGTACGTGAAGAAAGAGCAAAAATTGCCAAGTAAAATTATGTGAAATAAGGAATATTAGTCCATCAACTATTTTCTCGTGTGTGGCTTCAGTTAGAATGCATCTGATAAGGCTTACATGTACCACCTTGACTGTCACTCAGAAGAAGAGAAAGAAAGTTTGCAAACATTTTTTTGTTGTCAAAAGGGATTTATGGATCGGTTCAGTCAGAAGGAAATTAAAACAAATGAAGAGTTCTGTGATATTAATATTATAATTAAACTGAATTATACCTGATGTAGACGGAGCTCATCAAACTGAGCATCACTAGGAAACACAGGTGAATCCATCTCTTTCCACACTTCAAATGGATTTCCATGGTCATTATCCAGCTTGTATATAACGAATGTTAAATCCTGTCTCAATGGTAATTTTACTATAGACACGATTGCTTGTGAAACGGAAGTTCTCCACGACGTATCGTTGCTGTTGTAAAGGATAGCTGCCAGTTCCCATTCATTAATGTTCGAGAACATTTCAGGCTTCCGAACAGATGCCATAATTCCAATATCATTGTCACTGTTTTCAGAAGTCACAAGACTATTGATCTGTTGATCACCTAACAGAGCTAGCAGTCCCATAACACTTAGAACAGGTTTCTTGACAAATTCAACCTTCCAAGGATGAGAGTTGTTCATTTGGAATCTAGCCAACAGCGTGCGTTGACGGAAGTAAGATGGAGGATAGCTGATAAATCCATTGTCATTGCTTAGCAGGTTATATCTAGAAAAATAAAGTATGGAGAGTATTCCATTAAAAATGCTGGCATCCGTTATTTCATTTAAAGAACAAATCTTATATTAAATTATTCATAAACTATACATTTGTCTTTGCTCATGAGAAAATGCCCTTGGTAAATATATAAAGGTATGTTGGGAGCGATGCTGGGTATATGTTTTCAAGGGTGTTGAATTTATAGCTAAAAAACACTTTTATAGCAGGCTGAGACATTAACAAGCTCAGCCGGTTTTTCTGGCTTGTGCACCTTCAAAATCACCCCCAAGTCTTTGTTTTCTAGAGTAATTTCAGCCTCGCAGTGATAAGTTCTCTTTCAGATGGACTGAAATTAGCTGGCAGCCAGCTCTTAGCTACATCCCTGTGTTTTTATAAACAGAGGTCAAATCCCACAAAACAAAACCAGAGAAATACATGTAATTTCATGTATATGTTGTGGTTCAACTTCAATCTTTGACTTTGGTTTGAATTTTTCAAACCTGGTTTTGCAAAAACCACTCGATCAACCTAAAAATTCAACTTAATAATTTATATAATTAAGGCATTTAGGCAGCCAGCTCTTCAATGTACAATGAATCTATGTATGTATAGCTGTAACAGTATCGACACAGTATATAGTAGGTGAGGCGACATGGCCTACTGTAGTGTTAAGGGTGCTGGATTTGTAATCAGGAATTTATTTCCGCAGTGTTTAATTGTTTTAGATATTGTTACTGGGAATGCTTAATATGCATTGTAGTTTAAAATGATTTTAGGTTAAAATGATTTCAAACTTAAGTTTGATTGTTACTTTTAATTTCTATGTCTTAGGATTATGGTAATAAATCTAGAACAAAAGGAAATTAAAAACTAAACCAGTTTGAAATCATTTTGACCTTACTAAAATTCATTTTAAATGTCTATATATATATACATGACCCAACAAACTAGTGGCAAGCCTGTAAACAAAAACCATCAACTACCGGTACTTTTTAACATATACACTCCCTTTATAGATGGTAAGAAACACGATACCTGATACTGAAATTTCCTTTTAATAACATCTCTTGATGCTGTACCAGAATCTGCAACAGCACCAATATCAATATTTAGTAGTAGGTATAATAACCTGGTGGTGTACAGCAGCTGATTGCCATTGTTATTCACAAATGTGACTATAAAAATAAATATCAAAATCAAGACTATTTTTTTTTTCAAATAATTAAGATGTTGAATGTTTTGGTCTGATTAAATCTCTTACTTCAGCTTATGTCAAATAAATGCTTTTATGGACTAAAAAAGCCTAGTACACATTTGTGAGTCAGGCCAGTCTGGAATAGAGCTGTTCCCTACCAACAAATTTTCAAAACTTTACACTTTCATTTCAATTCATGTCAAATGCCCTTGTTTGACCTTGAGTAATACCATTTTTATTAGAAGCATTAGAATTTGATTGGCTGACATACATGCACTTACAAGGTGTACATACTAGAGACAATCTGATTGGTGTGACACAACCAAACACAAACCTAAATACATGTACATACATATGTTGTGGTTAAAATTTTACTTTGGTTTAAAATTTTTCAAACCAGTTTCATTTTCCTTTTCCTTTGTCTCAGACGTATTACCATTATCTGAAACAAAGATGAATAAAAAATTTAAAACCGCAACACATGTCATATATACTGTCTATTGAGTGAGAGAAACAGGAGAAGTACTGGAAAAGATGTCTGCCTGGCCCAGTAACAGCATTGAATGTTTTTATTTTTCATTATCCAATACAGAAGCTCTTCTCTTACACCTTAGCCTGTTACAGACATTAAGATTGTGGGGCCGGAGAGCACTCACAATATTTTTCCTTCTGTGTGCGCCTATCCTTAGCTCCCCACTATCCTGGCTACTTACACCTAAAAGCTAACTAATGGGTTTGTTACCTTGACGACAACAGCTGCATAAGTTGCATCTGCTCTCCAGTCTTCAGCTAAAGACCACCCAACAAGTGGGTCTCCTTCATCGTTGTAGACTGGTACAGTCTTGTACTTAGGAAACATTTGTGCCATTTCTTCTAGAGTCACATTTTCATCATGTAAAATGGTCATAGAGTGTCCCTGGCCTTTAATGTGGAATGATACAAAGTCAAGTCTAATCCCTCTCTCGCCAGTAAAAAAATTAGTACCATTGTTACAGTGCTGGAGTAGGGACTGAAAAATTAAAACAAAAACAAAAGTTTGCATAAAAATTCAAAGGGGGCCCAAATTACATGTAATGTTGAATGTCATCTTAAGGAATTTCTTGACAGTGGTATATTACATGTACATTATTGTAATCATGATTGTCACGATTTTACTTGTCCAAGTTACTGCATGGATGCAAAAATGTATTTTGTATTGAATGTAGAATACATAATAGACATGTCAAAATCAAATCAAAGTGTTCATGTTTTTTGCAACTGCACAGTGCAGGCAACCTCCACTCTTGAAAGAAATTAACATCTTCACTAAAGAACTGCCAAGCAAAGTAGCTGGCCATATAACAAAATGAAAGTATAAAGTAGATGGTGATTTTTGTGGGCGGCCGGTTACTTTTGACAACCTTGTACATACATATACATCTGCTGATCAAACATACCCAAAATATTGGGTGCTTATCTGGGTTTCCTGTGGCAGGTCCTCCAAGTCGCAAGGAAGGATGTGCCATCTTAAGTCCCTCGGAACATGCATCATAGTACTTGAGGTATCCTTCAGTCGATACATGCAGGCCGTCAAAATGCTTCTTGTTCTGTGGTTCATTCCAGGATTCAAAGTTCCATTTTGATACTTCAACTAACCCAAAGACCTCTACATGTATAAAAAATAAAAAAAAAATGTGCACTGTTTTTGGACAAATAATACATCATGGAAATAGTGCACCTTATTATCCTCCATCTCTGCAGAATATGATGAAATACTAAACACACAAAGACAAGACAAAAAAGACACAACACAGGGGTGGATCTAGGGGGAAGGTGCAGGGGGTGTGCACCCCCCATCCCCCCCCCCCCCCCGAGATGACCTGTGGTTTTCTAATACAACTGGTATTCTGCAAAAAAAAACTATGTGAAAAAAAAACATTCCTTAGTGGTGCACCCCTCCTTAAAAATAATCCTGGATCCGCCCCTGCAACACAAGACAGTTTGAAAAACGCGCCGAGCCCTCAATCCACCATAATCATGCCACCTTTTGTGACGGTCTGATGACGTGCACTAATGGGCAACAGTGCAATGTTACCCTCTGACATCAAAATTGTCGCCCGCTTTCGCAAATGGTGCCCGCTTAGGACAATTGGTTTTGACAATTGATTTTGTTGAATCAAGGTCTTATTTACCAGCCAGGGAGAAGGATGTGATAATGATGATTGTTGGAACTCATTATTAGCTATCTTATGGAAAACAAATGCTGTGCAGTGCAACATTAATATATCAATGTACTGGCAGCTGGCAATTTTTCTGCCTACAGGCGACTATTTGCTGCTTAGCTCCCAGACCCCTTTGCACTTGGTCCTTTCTGTCTACTACTCTGCTTATGCTATCTGCTAGTCTGTGAGATATTTTGAGAGGGCTGCTAAAGTAAACTGTTAAACCTTTAATAATTTCAAGAGTGCCAAAAATCAAAATTCAAGAAAAATCCCAAATTTCATTTCATAAAATATTAAAAAACAAATAGTCACCATGCAAAAGTACTGCTAAAGAGGTTTCATTTGAATGGTCGCACCATAGGATTTCGTCCGCAGACTCAAAAATTAGAACTACATTCCATGTCTCCATAATTGACTCTGGGAGTGAAAGGGTCACTCTTGAGATGTGGTTCAAACTTTTGAGTCTGTCAATGAAATCCATTCAAATGAAAGCTCTTCAGCAATACATTCATATAGAACTGTTTGTTTGCCAGCAATTTAAAAAATTAAATTTAAATTTTTATTGAAGTTTCATTTTGGCCACTCTTGGGAGTGGGGGTGATATGGTAAACTGAAAAAATGTAAAATAACACGGCAAACTGATCCGTACGCCCGAGAAAAGATTGACTCAAGAAAAATAAAGTAAAATAAAAGATATATATTTTGTGCCCGATATTTCGGTTTGAAACACAAACCTTCGACGGGGGCTAAAATAAAAATGAGTATCCCCCCCCCCCCCCACCCCCTCCCCTCCTCAATCACATTTATGCACCACTACACCCTTTTCCAGATCCTAAACTTCTAGGCCTGCTCTTTCAAAGACAGAATAAATCCTTGTCCAGCAGGTAAACTGTGGCCACAAAATTATTAGAAGCTATATATCCAATGAATAAGGATTTACCCACTGGATAAAACTGTTCCTTATTTGCATAAACTGGTCTTGATTTCTTTCTGCCCAATCAACAATTTACCTATCAGATGCTTTGCCAGGGCTGCTACAAGATCTCTCCATGCATATATTTGTTTACTGTCATCAAAGTCTGTAAAGAAATTTGATGGATTTCCCATGAGCTCAAACCCAGGCTTTAAGCCGTTGTCAATAAGCAATTGAATAGCCTTGTCCAGATACGTAAAGTTATAAACAACAAACTGATTTACTGTCCTTTCCATGGAAACCAGATCTAACAGCCAGTGAATTCGCACTTGCTTTATTCCTTGTTTAGGCACAGAGCCAATGTACGCCAAGTTCTGCATTTCATCGCTTGTGAAGATGAATTTACTGAAGTCTTGATGAGGATCTGGTGGGCAGAATCCAGTGCTTTCCCAGAAGTGTTGTAACGGACCAACAACAGTACTGGCATCTAACACGATATGCACATAGTCCATCTGCGCCCCGGCTGAGATCAATACTGAAATGATAAATGCCTTAAACCACAACATCATAACACAAGGAATTTCCACTGTCTAACTGAAATTCGTCTTCTCGCGACGTCTATCGTCTGTGCATCCCTCCTTCATTCCTTATCGCCCGTTATATACTTCATGTATCACTTATTAAAGCGTATTCCGAAGGCCCGCTCGCGGAGCTCCATACTCATTTCTCGAGCAATTTTTAATACACCACAGGTGTATTTTATTCGGAAACAAAACGCTGTGGGAGCTGTGGAATGTATATATCTTGGAAAATCTGCATGCACGTCAGTTTGGGTTTGATGACAGGGAGTGCACTGAGTATTGGGATAGTCTTGTATGTCGTTGACTGTTGGTACACATTTGTAATATTGCATATTGCAAATAAAATTTGCATATTTCATTTATTTCCCGTGTCTGCCACCAATATCATGATTTTATCAAAAGCTTTAAAATAATCTGTAACTCTACAGATCAGCTTCTGTTTTGTTATATTGTCTAACCTTTATTATTTTCAATTACATTACTTTTCCCTGCCTCGAATAGCGTTTTTGCTAATTTGCAGGGGAACTGTATTTAAGTTTATATGTCTAATAAAGTTTTGTTTGTTGTTTTTGTTGTAAAGTGGAACACGTGAAGACTTAGGTGAAGTGCGGGTGCAAGGATTATATTTAACGCTGGTAGAATTTGGAAAAGATTAATTGTAATTTGGCCAGCGACTCTGCAAGGAAAATAGAGAATTCATGGAAGCGCATAGTCTGTATTCAGGTTTCAAATTATCCTTTTGACATATGCAAACTCGGTGCACTTTTCCCTGACAACTACAACAAACTTAAAAGGGCTAAATTTGTTTTCTGTCTTTTCTGCTACGTACCTTTCCCCGCTGTATGACATCGAGTATTATATTTAGTTTCATTCAAGATTTATCTTCACAATTGGTAAACATGAAGTTCAGAAAGAATTTTACGCATGAATTTTGCGTGACTTACGCACTGGCACTTGGGGCCCTTGTTTACATAAAGTGACCTATTTTGGTTTTGTTCGCTTTCTGACTGAAAACTCACTCCATTCGAAATTTTTCCATAGCCGTTCACAGCCAGCCGTTCGAAATTTTTGTTCTGTTTCGGCTGTTCACTGCAAGCCGTTCAAAATAATTCTTTAGGCGTTCGAATGAAATTCGATCTGTTAGCAGATCTCGTTACCTAGCACGTGATCAAAATCTGCCGTGAAGAAATTGTTCTTTCTTGTTGCACCTTTCTTGATGTAGTGCGAAAGTTATTTTATTGTTATATCTAGAAGAACTAGTCGTTTGAAACTGTATTTTTGTAATGGACGATTTTATATAAGTGACGATTTGTCCGCCCGTTTTAGCACACGGATGGGAAATTGTCATAAATCGGACCGTTCCATTCTAAATAGTCTAAAGATGTACATGTACCTTTGAGAATTCATAATTCGAATAACATTCCATCGATTCAATTGAATTAAAGACTGAATTACGGCTAAAGAGTAAGCGATCAAGATATCAGAATTTATCTGCCATTAGAATTTAATTTTCGACGGCGAACCTAGCAAGAAAGCGTTGAAGCTAACCGAGACGCCAGCAGACCAGTATTCTTCTCGTCGTTACGCTTGACTGAGTTTGACGCACGCGCATTAGAGCCCGATTGCAAATTCGTGCACTACCAAACTGCATTTTATAACTTGGGCTCCTCCGCCCAAGTAATTAATCATACTAGTTATTCTAGACCGAGAAAAAGTTGTTTTGTGAACTTTTGTACGGTCTAAATGAACTGTGCAGATTTTTCGCGTAACTGTTTTTGAGAATTGCTAAAATTGAAAAAAAAACCGGTCGTCAATCTTAATTCTTGTGCTTCCGACCTTTCACCTTAGTTAAGCTTATCATCGGCTTTCTGTTCAGAGAGCTCCGCTGTTAGACTCAGCCTATCTATATATATTATTTTTTGCTACGAACAAAATTGTCTCTTACTACATGATGTCGCATATCTTTAAGAGAAAGGTAGGACGATTCTTTGTCAACAAGTCAATACAAAACGTTTCTGAAGAGAACAAAACAATGTTATCGTTTTTTTCAACAGACTCAAGACGTTTCGACCTACTTTCGCGTTGTCGAGGGTTAAGTTAGTAACAAAATGTCCTCCCCTCCCCCCCCCCCCACCCCCCGATTATATTACCTTCAATTACTTATGCATTACCGATATGGGGTAGCACATCGAACAGTGATAATTTCAATTGCTTAGAAAAATTAAATCTAAGGACTGCTAGAATTATTTTTAATTTTCTTTATGACCTTACTGGGTTGGAAAGGCTGGAAACCATGATTTACTACGTACAAATTGAGTTTAATGAAATTAGCGTACAGAATATTTAATAACACGGTCCCAGACTATATGAATAGTTTATTAGTTGAAAACGCAAATCTTAGTCCTAGAGGAGAAAATAACGTCATCGTGAAAAGATCAGATTTAATTCCTCTTATATGAAGAATTCCATCCACTGCAGAGCATCTGTTTTGTGGAACAGAATTTCAAACATTTTTAAATAATCTTCAAGTTCAAGAAGTTTTAATAACCGTCTCTTAAAATCGGCTGAATTCCTTAGCTTTAAATTCAACACGACCAACTCAAACCAGTGCAAACCTAAGCACGACGATGACTTTGTATATTTCTAACAATACTTTCTAACAAAACTTTGCTATTAAAAAAAGTTTACTAATGCTATATGAATATCAGTCGAATTTTCTTAACTTTTTTAACTACATTGTATTTAATTTTAACTTTTAAACAAATATTTTTAATATTCTATAGCTAGGTATACATTTTAACAGATATTTAAATTTCTTATCTTTTAGTTTATACTTTCATAGTTCAGTTATACACGACCCCGCAAGCTGTACAGCTTTAATCACTCATCGTGTTTAAATAAAGGTTTTACATTACATTACATTACATTACATTACATTACATTACATTACATTACATTACATTACATTACATTACATTACATTACATTACATTACAGATCGTACCTTTTAGGAGTTAAAATTCGTGGTTTGGTACATGAAGGGTATTTGAATCGCAAATGATCACTGACAGAAAGAACTGGTACCTCTTGGAGGTAAAAATTAATGTGAACCTCGCCCTCAATACAGGTTTACGGGTACCCGTTGGTCGTTTTTATATGGGGGTCCGCCCGGTTCGAGTTATCGAGGGTTCGATTTATGGGGGGTTAAAAACTGTATTTGTTATAAAACTGAAGTTTTTCTCAATATAACGTGCGCGTTCATTGATTGATTCATGGTCACATGATATCTAACAAACAAACTGTTTCCCTCCAAACGTCCATGAGCGGGGACAGTAGGCAGCTCTTACAAGGTCTTCTCTGATTTGCTGAGAAAACAATAGAACAAACAACACAACAATGGACCCTACCCTGAAAACAATAGAGCTGCGTGATACAGAGGTCCATTGAAATTAGAGATTGTAAAGAGCTGCGTAGTATCTGCATGAGCGGGCAACATTTGCGAAAGCAGGCAACATTTTTGACGTCAGAGGGTAAGAGTGCACTGTTGCCCGCTAGCGCACGTGATCGGACCGTGACAAAAGGTGGCATGATTATGATGCTTTGTGTTGCTATATAACAAATCACTTAGTGACTGATCCCTCGGGAAACAGTGAATTTTATTTCCCGAGAATTTGGTCTCGGGAAACATCGAGATTCTCGGGAAACAAAATTCACTCAGTGTTTCCCTCGGGACCAGTCTTTAATTCTTTAATGCAGTGAACTCTCGCGAAGCGGACACTCCGATAAGGAGGACACTTCCCTAATTATCACTGAGGAAAATGGAATTAAAAAGTTTGAAACAGGAATATAACAAAAGGGCGGACCTGTCAGAAAACAACTTTTAACTGGAATAATGAGGACCGAAAGCCACCAATCACGGCCGATCATTCTACCACACATGATGACTTGTAACTGTCACACTGCCTAATCAGAACGCGAGCAGTAACCTGCCGCCAAATGTCGTGATCTATCTAAGTATATAGATAGATATTCTTTATTTATGCACGGTAAAATTCATCAGCTATACATATTGAATAAAGTAAATACTAGAAGTTTATGCAACAACACTAAAATCTAAATGTAGCTACTCTAAAATCTAATATATATGATATAATATGGACTAAAATCTAAACTTAAAGCTGCTTTCTATGAATGCCGTGTCTTAAAATATATCCTTTAACAGGTTTTTAAATTGCCCAAGAGACTCTGCTTGCCTTGCTTCGAGGTATGTCCAGAAATGCACGCTAATGAGATTCATGCTCTTTGTGATAGACATCATGAAGTGTCCCCTAGACCTAATTCTCACCTAAACACGAGCAATTCTGTCAAACATGAAGTCATATGGAAATTACAAATACTTGTGTGTAATATGAAGTACCCAAGGTCCGAGTTACGCTGTTCCAGTGCAACTCGGACAATAAGTGCTTGCTTCGCGAGGTAGGCTGTTCCAGGCACCAGCAGCCAGTGACTGGCGGTGACACAAAGGTTAACAAAATTTATTGTTTTAAAATATAAGCTGTTACAATTATTAACTTGATGTTGATCGTGGATCATCTTCGTAGACGATGGACGCGGACCGACAACAATAATTTTACGTCCAAAAGTAGCACTGTATCATTGTGATGACGTCACCAGTGTAGACTGGATTGTACTTGTACATCAAAGCTGCCTTCTCCTCCTTTCTGCTTGCGAATTGGTGGGAGCTTAAACGAGCTGAAATATAAAAAATGGCGAGTAAAAGAACTTCAAAGGACTTTTAATAGATCAAAGCAACATATGCAGGGTTAGGTGAAACCAATAAAAAAGCCACACTCTTTGAATTTTATTTGTAGGAGGCTTTAGTAGTTTTCGCTCGACGGACTAAGCTGGGAAAGAGGGACTGCTCGTAGTCTAACAACTGTAAGATAAGCGAAGGTTTTATGTATCCCATCCCTCCTTGCCAAAGGGTTTTTTTTTTGCTCTTTTTTGTTTTTCATATTCGTTAATCGGCCTTCAGCCAAAAGCTCGGCCGCAGAAGCCAGAGAGAAAAAACCTTTGGTACCCAAGCCTTGCTTTGATAAAACCTCATTTTACCTTACGATGTTTCAATGTATGCAACCGGGTCCTAAGGATGGAACTCTAATATATGTATGATGGCGTAGATCATCAAACAAGATAAGGCAACAAGTCAGTCTTGTGACTCTGTTTCTTTTTTTCACATTAAAAAATAAAAATACAAATTATTTTCCATCACTGTTCAGCCAAATAGCGTGCGTTCATCAACTACGATAAATTAAAGGCTTTGTTAGGATAATAAGCAAGATGGACAAGTTCACCACTTTTACCACTCGACTCGCTGGCTCAGTGATACTTCATTCTCATATGGTCTTGCGGCGATGCACATTCAGTCATATCAAGCAAACTTTCTGGTTTTAATCTAAGAAGGGTTCTTAAGGTGTCTCTCAGAAACTGCTTTCTTTTGCAGGAATCGACTGAATTTGACGGTCAAATCCCAAAATACTATTACCTTGATTGACGAGGAAATCGGCCCAGTATTGCCCCGCGAGGATGGCTTCCTGGGTGTGCTTAATGTCTTTAACACTTGACCACTCGAACTGAGGCTTTCCCGGATGCCACTGGAACATATAAAAAGGGTATTTTCGAGCTGTGGAGATGGAAAAAGTTTAGTATAATAAATAAGACATAATAATCAAGACATTCTATTCGTTTCACCCAACCATAGTTAATAAAGTGCAATGGTTATGAAACCTGAGAAATGTCTTTGTTTGATGTTTTTGTTATCGTTTTTCGGCCTTGACCGTGCACAGTACAAGAGAACTTGTTTCGAGCAACTGACCAATAGAAATGATGCTATAAAGTTATTCAAAAGATATGTACACGGTCAAGTACGGTTTAACATAAATTGTAGCTCCTTTTTATCGCATTGAAGTCTGTAAGGTTTCATAACCAGCCCCTCGATTAACTATGACCCAACAAACAACAACACCATGTCATGAATTTCTGCTTGGAATATTTCCCCCGAGTGTACCAATTTTGAAACTTTATTCTGTTTTGGCTACAAAGAATTCTTTCATTATCAATATTTTTCAATGGATTCTTCTTTTTTGAACTGAAGCAGCGAATATTATTAAGCAAAACGGAGAAAACAAAAATGTTTTTCAGTGATGCGTGACACTCTGGTTAAATCCTAAAGTAAAAAGCGCGAATATTACTATTGTCTTAAAGACAAGATATCCACGAGTCCACAAGATATAATCTGAATCACAGTGCAAAACAAACGAATCGAAAATCTTATCTTGGCTTCCTTCACTTACTACGCAGCATTACTCCTTTAACAAAGACATACCTTCCATAGTCGATATGAACGGTTTTCCTTTCCTGTCCTTGTTTGTCGATACAATTTGAAAAAAATCACTTAACTTCTTATTCTTATGGAATGTCTGTGTGAAGAAAATAAGATAAACACATGATCCATTTCATTACATGCATTCAAATCTCTATATAACACTATCCACTTTCCAAGTTAAGACACCCAACGTATCTTTTCGGTTTCACGTGTGTACCCCAGATAGTGGGATTTTATTTAGATGAGTCACTTTCCTCAGTACTACTACTCAGCCGGCTGCAAGGCAGTCGGCCAGGAGAAGGATGCTCCAACCAAACCAGCCACCCGTAGGGCCAGTCACCCACCTGTGGTTACCAATCTATTGACTCCGAAAGCCACGAGCCACTTTCCTCAGTTACAATGCTATCTCGCGCCCATGGACATGACACCTTTTGTTTTCAAATTTTCGGAACGGCAACAGCAGCTTGTGAATTTGAAGAATCAAGATTCCATTTTATCAAAATATTAAAAAGGTTCCGAAATAATGTGCATGTAAATTTGTACAAAAACAGAAAAAGGACTTTCTAAGTGATTTTTAGTCAATTTCCTTTGTTGGTTCTGTCCGAGGGAAGTCAATATGCATTAAGGTACGTTACCTGGAATGTGTGGAGATCTGACAGATCTGTGATAAATGTTCTGAGCCTTAATTTTGTCTTAACGGCATTTTTCAGTCATGCAGAAATGTAATAAAGGTCTTTAAAGAACAGACTCTTGCAGGCTGTCGAGAGCCTGGGAAAATAGCAATAGTCTGCCTGCTGTGAATGTTTTAAGTATAAAAACTACAACAACAACTTGAGAGAAAAACAGACATAGCTTGTAAATATACTAGAATGTTATTACCTCTGGCATGATGCCTCTATAGTGGTTGTTATAGCTAATGTCTCCCTGTGTTATATATTTGATAATATGATCCGGGGCAGAACCTAACAGTTTTGTGGACTTATAGTCTGGAAGGTAAAGATATATGCAGTGAACAATTTATCAATTTGCGTTATGTTGATAAATACCCCGTATTAAACGGGAAAAGGTACAAAAAATTTAAATTGTAGTCATAATTCAGACACAGTCAAAGACGTCGATAATAAATTTCAGTTCAACATATGCCGGTAGCCGATTTAGTGCACAGGCTCTTAAGTAACATATTATTGTTAAAAGAAATCGGCGAGCTTTTATGGTAATGTGCACTGAGATTTACCTTTGACTTTCATGAAGAGCCCTTTTTTTCTAAATTCGTTAATTCAGTTATAACAGTGATTTAACTGAGGTCATCCAAAACATTTTGGTCCCACACGGATATCTAGAGCGCTTAGTTGAAAATTGGGCGCATCTGTGCGTATAATAAAACACAGCATATTAATGTCGCTACCTAAAGGCAACTCAAGCTTTAAACTGATATTCCGTGCATCTGTAATACTGAACAAGGATTCGTCATACTGTCCATGACTCAAATCCCGCTCGCCAACTAACATGGCGATTAATTCCAGTCCCAAACACTCGCCCCAGATAGGAAACACTTCTCCTGTCTCGTCGTAGGCCTGGTAAAAATAACAGTGAGCTAAATGTCAGCAAACCATATTCGCCTTTCTGGACATTTCATGGCATTTATGATATTGATCATCGTATTTTGACGCCAAATCTGACGGGTCGCTTTTAGGGATGAGGAACACTGAGATAAATTTTACCAAGGAGCTTCCGTGTGCTATTTAGCTGAAAAGAGATACAAACTTTTATTAATTATTGGACGAGGTTGAGAAAGGTATCGTGATTTGTCATTGGCGAGCAGATCAATCATTCGGCTTCGGCAAATAATTGATCTGCGAGACACTGATAAACCACAATATTTTGCAATAGCCATGTTCCATTATTGTTTTATCATTCGATCACCGAGTTTATTTTTCAATTTAATATTTATTCATAACTATTAAAACAGAGCAGAAATCGGGCTGCTATTGTAAAGGACGGGAGAAGAACAATAATACGCAGCAAACAACTTTGCACCGTTGTGCGCATGAGCAGAATTATTTGTAGGCAGTTATTCGCAGGTCACGTGGTGTGCTCTCGGCCAATGAAAAGGAAGAAAATAATGCATTATTGAATGATAATATTTATTGTGTTTCATGTCAAACGTCGAATCCTGTAAAACGAACCTTGAACGAATAAAATCCTAAATAACAATAATAACAAAAGAACCTCCGTGTGTTCAGCGCCAAGATAAACATTAACACCATCTTCCGTTCCACATTTTTGAGGGGTCATGTGTCAGTTAACGTGTACGTCCAGGGGGCTACATACAATGTAATGCATGTAATGCACTTCGTTTTACTTGTGAACGTGGCACAAGCTTCATATAATACAATAACAAAAAACTGTGTGGAAATGAAATGGCTTGGAGGTTTAGGAAACAAACCTTGATGGCAAGCTCAAACAGTTTTTTACCGACTCTTGTGTAACCCGACTCGTTTAGCTTTACATGACCTCCTGGAAAGATCACCCTTGTAACAAAAACATGAGAATACAAATATCATTTATTACTTGCATGACAAGAAATACAAAGCCAAAGCATACACAGATCTTAATCGCGAAAAACGCGAAAGACAGATATATATGTAAATATCCATTTACCCGTTTACGGAATGAAACATCCTTTCTACCTCTTCCATACTGGAGTTTACACTGCGATACTTAGTAAAGGAAACTTATATAATGAAAAAAAAACAAGTTTGGACTATTCTTACTAACATGATGATTATCACGACTAAAGCCCCATTCACACCAACAGTTAAACATGTTTCAATGTTGTTTAGTTTAACTAGGTTTTTAGCCTCTGTTTTGAACTACCTCGAATTGTAATAAAAGTCAATAAATTTTCTTTTAGTAAAGATTTCACTTCAAATATTAAACTTTTTAATTGTTTTAATTGTTTTAAACTAAACAACATTTAAACATGTTTAAGCGCTGGTGTGAATGGGGTATAAATCGAGCTGGTCTTTAATAGATATGGAATAGGCTTCCGGGCCCAGAAGTAATTCCCTGGTTACCTATTCATAGCAGACAAATAACGGTAATGACTTTATAATATAGCATACATGTAGTAAATACTGTACCCTTGCCTGTTTGTGTATGTGCTAAAGGTTAAGAAGATGATTATGATAATGATGACGATGATGATGATGATAATGATAATGATGATGGTAATGATGGTGATGGTAACAGTGACAGATACCATGCAGCTCTTAACAACCTCTAATTTCATTGGACCTGGGTATCACGCAGCTCTATTGTTTTCAGGGTCCATTGTTGTGTAGTTTGTTCTATTGTTTTCTCAGCAAATCAGAGAAGACCTTGTAAGAGCTGCGTATTGCCCCAATAGTGATGGTGATGATGATGGTGATGGCGATGATGATGATGATGGTGATGAGAATGATTATTATAATGATTATGATGACGATGATGATAATGAAGATGATGTCAAGTCTATCATAGTAAACACGAAACGGTCATCAGAC